>SKCR01005171.1:0-256231 GCA_019454045.1 Zanthoxylum bungeanum | reverse complement strand
AAAAGTGTCTCATTCGGCAAAGGGATCTCGCATACTCCCACTGCAACTGCATCCAGAGAGTCTCCACTCCCAAATAGCAACTGCATCTCTCCAGGCTTCAGTTTCTTACTTTCCTTCAGCACCTACAACGTATTGCAAATGTGAACAGGACAAGCAGAATCTAAAATCTAGCTGGATGTAACGAATTCACAAGCCAAAAAGATATCAATAACTGGAAAAATAATTGTACCTGATGTAGATGCTCTCTCCTTCCTTAACTGGGCAATGTAGTCAGAACTGTTCCTTTTCCAATGCCCGAATTTGCTGCAATGATGGCATTTGTCGTCAGAAGCCCTCTTGGGCTTTGTTATCTTTCCCTGTGGTTGAGAACATAAACCTTTCTTCTTCTTCGCTTTCTTCTTCTTTCCCTTTGACCAGGTCTGGGAAGAAGCAAAAAGTGAAGTAGGTTTTGGAGGGCGAGTCGACACTCCCTTCCTTAAGTCCTCTTCCGCCGTGAACAGCATCCTATGCAGCTCATGGTAGGTACATATAATCCCATTCATGTTGAAGTACATCACGAATTGGCGATATGAAGTTGGGAGCGAACAAAGAATGACATTTATTCCGAGAATGTCATTCAGAGGTAGATTATGTTGCCTAAGTTGATCGATCAAATCGATCATGTGAAGAACATGCGAGCTCACAGCTTGCCCCTCATCCAATCGCGAATGGAACAGTTTCATTGCAACTTTAAGAAAAACAACTTGTTCTTGGTTCTTAAATGATTCTCGTAATCGCGTCATCATACTATACGCATTTAACATGCCATAGTATTGTTTCTTGAGTCCCGGAGACAGTGAACTTAAGATGTATGATTTAACTTTTAAATCATCATCCTTCCAAGCTTGGAAAACTTGGAGTTCCTCCGGTGTTGCATCCTCAGCCACAGCAAGGGGCAACGGACCCTCAAGAACATATCCCAACTTCTTGGAATGAGGGAAATCCTCAAATCCAAGTCCCAATCAGCAAAGTTCTCAGCGCCTTTGAGTTTGTTCGTATCCAGCATACGTGCAAACTGATTAGAAGATGGTGCCGCCATCGCAAATCTATCATATAGATCACGAAAAATGGTTAGGAGAAATAAAGCAGTTTTCATATAATATCAAAAGCATTAACTAGATTATGGATTTTTAATCTAAAAATGAATCTCCCACTAAATCATGCAATACTGTAATCCCCAAACTGAATACAAAGATTTAATAATTAAATTAAATAAAAATAGTGAAAGGTGGATCCCATGAATATATTTCAGCGCACAGCAAAGGCACGGTCTCGCCTACGTATATTCATCAGGTAGACAACTCATGTCAATCACTTAATAGTGACTTCTGGGTTTCCGGTAGTGGTCGTTTCTCGTTGTGACAGCTTGGGCACGTTCACTAGGAGACGTACCAAGGTTAAACTCTCCAATGATAAACTCAAGCTACTTGCGTAATCCTGACAGCTTGGGCACGTTCAGGATTCCGCTTCGCTTGAATTTATCTAGTATCTAATATACATCCGGCATAAAAAAATTTCTATCGACTACACCCTCAAAGCATAGCACGGTCTCGGATGTAGTCACTGAAAAATATTCATAAACCGTATTGAAAAGACGGACCATGTAATATGCATCAAATACATAATTCACATTAAAACCTTATTAATTAGGGATTTTCCGCAAAAAGATGCTTTCTACTTTATTTAATCTAATTAAATAAATACATGCATGTAACAAGCAAAGATTAAATAAACATTGAATTTAAAATGCAAAATCATATTAGGGTGTCCAGAATCAGACTCGCTCTGATACCATTTTGTAGGGGTTATATGGCGAAAATCTGGTAACGCAGCGGAATAGTGGAAAATCAAAAATTTTCTGATTTCAAAATTTTTCTCGGATCAATCAAATAAACTTATTTATTTAATTATCCAATTATCAAATTCGGAAAAATTACACAAGAAATCAATTTCTTGATAATTACCGAATTGCCCCATAACTTTGCAAATTGATCATTTTAGTCCAAAAATTGTCAAATATAATTTTGGATGATTCTAAATCATTTCTAAACTATTTTTCAACATATCCAATACATCAAAATCAGATTGCATATAAATCCCCTATTTTTTTTAAATTGCCGAGAGCACCCCCAACTTTCGGTTTTTTACAATTTGGTTCTTTTGTGTTCTAAACATACCAAGATCAAATCCAATCAACCCAAAAATTTACATGTATCATATACACTCCATAATACATCACATATATGAAAATCCCCAATTTTGGAATGGGTTATGAACCCTAATTGTTCAATTTCATCAAATTGACCAATTTTACCAAATCTTTAAAATCCAACACTTTAATCCATTCATTACTTCACCAAACAATCCTCACCACTTTAAAATAACTCTAGAACAATTCTAGGTCACCAAGGAGTGGCTCAAAAACTCTAGAATGACAACTTGATTTCCAAAGAATCAAAAGTAAGCCTTTGAAACCATTTAAAGTTTACTTACATGCATAGATCTTTCATTCAAATTCACAACCAAATAAACAAAAAATATAAGTGAAGAAAAGAACATCAAAGAAACACAAAATGATGCCAAGCATGTTAGAAACTATTTTCATGTTGAAGACCTTAAAGAAATACTTACAAAAACAAGGGTTTTCAAGCTTTTTCCTTAGCCTTCAAGTCTTTTCTCTCAACTTCTTTTATGTTTATTTTGTGTATATTGAACTTATCAAACCCTAAAATGAAACAAAACAATTTATACCTCACACTATTAGCTTGGCCGAATTTTGTGAAATATAATATCTAGATATTTTGATTTTTGTTTCATTTAATATTTGTTTTGTCAACTTGATAAAATGATCATTACATCTTTAATGAATAATTGAAACAAGTCAACAATTGCAACTTAAGTCATTTAATAAAATATCAAAACTTAAGATATTTATATTTTTAATTAATTTAATTATTTAACTATTAATTAATTAGTTAATTAAATAAAGATTTAAATATATTAAAAATTATAGTATATATTACATAAATATCAATACATATATATTTATGATATTAGTCAAATATCTCAATTTGACAATTAATTAATATGTATTTGTTAAAATCTAACATTAAATGCAAATACACAAAAATTAGGAAATGACTATTAGGTGTTGGACAATTATAACCCATAGCATCACTATTTATACAGAACATTGTGTTGTTGTACAAATTAACTATGTGACAAAGGAAATTGCTCTTTTATCATTTGTAATTGGATTACCAAGATATATAAATGATAAAAGTCCATATGATTAGTTCCGAATTAATAAGATATGAGACAATATTAATCCACTAAGGTTTAATCATTAAAACATCCCTAGTCATAGTATTATCGAGATTGGACATCGATAATGCGGAATAGACCGGTATTGCACTTGTGCTCGTGTGGGAGCATAACGACATAGTTCTCATATATTTAAGTAATGGATACTTATGCAAGTGTGATAGGATGTTGTGTTTACCGATGGTACGGAAACAGCTTCGCTCTGGATAGACCCCTCATAATTCCATTGGTAGTATGATTATGTGTCTATGGAAGTCCGATTCAGGGTAGGTGTATTTGGTCTTAACCTGAGACTTGCATCGCTAATACTTGCGACAATCAATATACTTTGGTTTTGGTCGTCCAGGGCTTTAACAGGTTCTGTGTACGCCTCTTCTGGGTATATTGAGAATCGTAGTGTATTGGGTGTGATGTCAAGATGAAAGTATCACTTCAGTCATATGGAGATGATGGTCACGTAGGATAAGGAACTGGTACTCTTGTATGCTGCAGTTATCGGGATAATATGACTAGGTCATGTTTATCCGATTATAGAGACTAGTTACCAGAGATCCGATATATGCTTCGTACGGGGCAGACACAATTCCAGCCCCAGGCCTTGCATGTGACATCCGATACTGGATCGCAATACGCAATACTACGTATACTACGCCTGATATAGATTATATATTCCTTTAAGAATATTTCTGGAGAATTGGGTAGGCACAGTGTTTTGCTAGAAGCCAACCATGTATTGTGAATCGGTAAAAACGTAGTACTAGGTACGTACGTGTTCGGATAGTCCGATGACCGGATTTACTACCAACATATCTAGGGATCTCATGGGTCGCTTCCCGAAGATTCACCGATGACGTATGACTCACACATAATTAATATCTGGGATTAATTAGTAGAGAGAGAAAATTAATCTAGGATTAATTACAGAGAAATTTTATCTGGGATAAAATTCTAATTAAAGAGAGAGAACGATTAATTTGGAATTAATCGATAAAATAATATATTTGATATATTAAACGAAATTAGATTTCGACGCGGAATTAAAATTAGATTTTAATTCGGGCGAACAAATTAATTTAGAATTAATTCACGAGCAACGTGAATAGTAATTTTGCTATGCATAATTATTTAATTAAATTTGATTTAATTACGTCGCAACGGGAAATTCGTTAATTCAGAATTAATGAAACCCGAGCCCGGAATGTGTTTGCGGGACCACTTGTATTTTGAATCCAAGTGGGGCCCACAAGTCACATCGCAAGTCATATCGTCTGTCACTTTAGTGATGAAAGTCATGTCACCTTTTTGTGATTGACAACCAATCACTATTCATGATGGGAGTTATTGAAGGCATTGAATGCCATTTTCCCTCCATTTTCCCTTTTGCTTTTTGGAAAAGTAAATACCAAAAAGTGTGAAGGATTTTGGTAATTAAGTTTTAGAAACCAAACACAACTCTCTCTCTCTCTCTCTCTCATTCCTCTCCTTGGCCGAATGGCCCTCTTTTTTTCTCTCTAATTTTGGCTTGGCCGAATATTGCAAAAAGTAGAAGATTTTTGTTGCAAAAAATTTCTAAGTGCTAGCACACACAAGGAGTAATTCAAATGTGATAGGGAAACCTATCCATGAGCTTGGAATCAAAGATCAAAGCTTGCAGCATTGATTCAACATTCAAAGAGGAGCTTGGAGCTTGAAGATCAACACAAGGAGCTTGGCCGAATTCATCAAGGAGGAGAATTTTTGTGTTCAACGCATCCAAAATCCGATCAAAGTGAGTATTTTCCGCATTCTTACTTTGTTGTATTCACATGTTTCATTGCTTAATTGATCTTAGTTTGACCTAGAAAACCCAACATTAGGTCACTTCACATGTATTTTACGTTTAACCTTTAAACGACTTATAAATAATCAGCATTATTTATAAATATTGCCCTAGTGCTCTACGAGTATATTTCATTAGTGAGACTCTCTAAATTCAGGCATATCCGTCACGAAATCCAATTTCATGTCCATAATTTACCCATCCGTAAATTATGACGACCACGGATAAACTCGCTGAATCATACAGGTCGAGTTCATGGAAAATGTATAATTCCTCTGTCACAGGTATCCGGATATATCCCAGAGATATAGATGTAAACGTCAAATCTCTATAGGGATTATCCCATCGTCGTCTCTATTAGCAATCTCAAAAAGAGAACACTTAGAACTGATTTCTAAAGTGTACCACGGGCCCATTGTTTTGTATCTGATTGCTAATCATACATGGACAACCTATGCTCTGTACACAGAACTGACGGATCCTAACTCGACACACACAGGACACCCTGAGGATCTATCCACACCCAACGAACATGTGGATGTCTGATCTAAATAGATCGGTGACGTGACTACCATCTAAATGTGGAAGATGTCTCATGTGCCCACAGTGGTATCTCAAGTTGAAGAATCACAAATGCTACTCAACCCGAGAAGATTCTTATTGACGTTGGTGTACCATCCATTAAGAATCTTAGTTGAGTCGTTCAGTGTTTATCCGCTATAAATACCTACACATCTATACGAGTCTCCAAGACTCATGGTTCATTGAGAAACCATTGGAATCATATATTCCAGTATACGACATGTACCAGTCTCAATGGGTTTACTTTACTGACCAAATAGTTTAAACCTTGACCAGGAACAGTCTAAGAATGACAACGTCATGATACAACTCAATGTCAGTTGCGACACTTTTGCAACAGGATCATGACTAATCATCCTAAGGTCAATTATGTCTTTACCATATAAGAAGATATATTATATTATAAAAACTGCTCATTTTATTCATAATAAAACATTTTACAAAAGTATTTTCAAGGAAAAACAAACGGGAATTGGCGCTCTGAGCACTAACCCTAACAGACGCGACATCATTGTACGGGTTTGGGGAAGCATCCGTAGTCCCATTGGGTCGGATCGTTATGATGAATTTTACCGTAGTAGATTGCATGAGCAACTATCAGGTGATCTTAGGGAGGCCCTTTTATAATGAAGTCAAAGGTGGCTCTGTCATGTTACTACCTGAAGCTAAACTTCCTGACCTGGGAGGGAATTGGGAGAGGTCGGCAATCAAGATTACAGTATATCAGTAGAGGATGGCGCGCTTCTACAGTTAGAAGGTTCAGGTACGATATTTTTTCCCCGGAGACTTGGTTCTGAGGCGAGTTACAATACGAGGAGGCCCGAGGAAGGTTCATTGGGTGCCAAGTGACAAGGGCCGTATAGAGTGACTGAGGTCGTCAGGTCAGGTGCATATATATTGGAGCAGCTGGATGATGAGTGGTATTTATATCACTATTTCCCACTCATTTATCCTAATATTTTGTATAGTTTCTTGAGTCTTGTGAATATTTTGATGTGTTTTGTGTTATTTTGTAGATAAATAAAGTTTCAGGACATTCTGGAGGTGATTTGGAGCAAAACTGTGAAAATTGGCAAAAAGGGCATTTTGGTCATTTCCCGCATCGCGACGCCCAAGCCTTTAGCGTAGCGACGCCTAACGTGCACTGGAGTATGCTAACGTGCGCCAGGTCAACGGGTCAGAATTTGAGAAGTTTGACTTTGCTAAAATGCACCGTGCCACGTGTCACCATCACAGCCGATATGCTAACGTGCACCGTGCCACGTGTCATCATCATACGGTGCCGACACTCACAATTGCCACGTGTCATCCATGTCATCGCCACGTCATCGGTCAATGAGTCAACCTTTGCCACGCGTCATGACACGTCATCATCACGTCAGTAGGTCAACCGAGTCAACATGCCACGTCATCACCAGCCAATCATGCCTTGACACGTGTCGTAATCCTACGGTGCCGACAATTGATCTCAGCGGCCTTGCCACATCATCGCCACGTCATCATAATAATTGAGCTCTTAGCCGCCACGCCACGTGTTAGCCGCCTCGCAACGTGTCAAGCCCTCAGCTTGCCACGCATCACTGTTCCAGCGTAGCGACGCCAAAGGCCTTGGCGTCGTGACGCTGGAAGCTTACCCGCGCCTATAAATTGAGCTCGAGATTTCAGAATTGAGTGTACCTTCCTCTCTCTTCTATTCTTTATAAAGAGAGAGTTTCTCTCTCTAGATTCTTTAGTTTTTAGTTTTTTTTTTTATTTTTAATTTTCAGTTTTGTAAATAATTTTAATTACGTTTTGTAATAATAGTAATTTAAAGAGAGAGTTTCTCTCTCTAGATTCTTTAGTTTTTAGTTTTTTTTTTTTTTATTTTTAATTTTCAGTTTTGTAAATAATTTTAATTACGTTTTGTAATAATAGTAATTTAATTTTTACTTTTTACTTTTTACAGTTTTTACTATTCACCATGATGAGGTAACTTCCCTATGCTAGGGTGAAAGATAATTCTTTTACTGTTACTATTTAGATTAATCTCCCTAAAAAATAATATATTCACTATTTAAAATACTGACTTAAAAAGGATACCGCTATATTGGCCGGTTGGTAATTTAATTTTAATCTGGTTTAAACCTGACTAATAAAGGATACCGCCAGATTGGTCGGTTGGTAATTTAATTTTGGTTCCGCCTTTATGGCTGGTTGGACTTAATTTGACTTAATCAGGATACCGTCAGATTGGTCGGTTGGTAATATTATCACAAGTTTATATATTATTTTATGGGAGATATCTAAATTAGTAGTAGTAAAAGTAATTCCTTTTACCTTAGCATTTTATTGTAATTTACTTCTCAGCTTTTACTTTATGTCTTTTACTTTTATGTTTTTACTAGCTCTAGTTATGTGTTAGTTATCATGGGTTGTGATGACTTTTAATATCACCGGGTTATAAGAGGTTATTTTATAGTTTGGGTAATTTAAAGGTTTACTTATTAAGTTTTAATCTTAATGCTTCTTGTTGTCTGATCACCAATAAGATTGATGTGGTAAATCTAAAATGAACTAGACATAGGGATTTTAGGTTTCAGCCTTAGACTTAATAGCCCACGATCTTCCTTGAAGATAGATAACCCTTTAATAGATTTCCTTACAGGATAGGAATATACCTGTCGGGCGGGGGTAGCCATAATTGGAACTTAAACTTAATTAATCCAGATAATTTGGTTGACATAGACATATGGTTCAATTGGGTTAAACTGGGTATTTGCGTCTGACCATCGACAGAGGCTTTTGCATAATTTAGTGTTCCAGGTTAGTAAACTAATTTATTACACAAACATAAAATAACCACTTCATCTTTGAATGATATTAGAATGATTCACGACCCTAGATCTTTGTGTCTTTTGTTATTTTCCTTAGTATTTTCTTTTGTCTTTTTATTTATTGTGCAAAACCACATTCAACCAATCAAACAATCATTCTCTTCTCCATTCAATTGGATATTTGTAAATAAATAGATTCAATAATTAATAACAACAGTAGGAATTAAGTCCTCGTGGGATCGATATTTTTATACTACTTGAACGATACGTGCGCTTGCGTTATACGTGTGTGTTTACGCCGGTCAAGTTTTTGGCGCCGTTGCCGGGGACTTATTTTTCTTGAGTTATTAATTTTGAAGCTATCTAATTTACTTGTATCTAATTTTCCTTATTTTTATCTGTAATTTTTATTTCTTTCTTTTTCAGGTGATTGAAAAATGGAACACTATTGGGAGATTGAGAGATTACGAGCTTTACAAGAAGATACACCCCACATCTGGGAGCAACAGTCCGGTTTTCTGAGGCCTGTTGTCCAGCCCAATGATTATCACTGGATGCCAGAACCAAGAAATACTACATTTTCTCATCAGAATGCAATGGAGAGATGTGATATATGTAATAGGTAACCACTCAAGAGATTATTGCGAGTACAACTACAATCCAGGGTGGTAGAGCTATCAAAATCCTTCATGGTACGAAGAGCCATCATATTTTCCATCTTATCCACCATCCACCTATGATTTTCATCAAGAACCAGAACCATCCGAGGAAGATCAATTGATTCACATGTTCAAAGAACAGGCAGCTCGATTTGATGCTCAAATTCAGAGTAACGCAGAATCCATACAGAGAATGACAGATCAGATCAGACAATTAATAGAAAACCAGAGCTACATACCTCAAGGAGCATCTTCAAATGACACAGATGAAGCCTTTGAGTACCAAACACTATGACACTTTAGCAGAAAATGAGGCTAAGGAGAATCAAGAACCAGAGGTATCAGTTCAGGAACCCGAACCGGCAAAGTCTCGATTTGATTTCTATTATTCAGATTCTGACGAGGATGAAGCTGAAATATTTGTACCAACTGCATCAAAAATTGAGGATGGAATTTTGTATCCTCAAAACGAAGATCTTGGAGATTCCATTGCACAAATGTTTGAAGAAGATCTACCTGAGCCAATCATTTCACCCAGATCAGAGGATGAATACCTAAAATCTGATATTTCTTCACATCCTCAGGTTGATAATTTTGCAGCATGCATTTCACAGATGACAGATGAAGAGCTGAATATGGAAATTTTAAAATTCATCTGTGAAGAAAAGGTGGAACAAGAAGCAGAGCAAATGGATGAGCAAATGTCTGACCTTAATAAAGATCCAGAGTATTCAGGAGAAACATCGCTGTTTTGGGGAGTACAAATCAAAGATATCGCCCAGAAGCTTGACAGAATGGAACTCTCATTCCAAGTCAAGCACCATATGAGACCTCCTGATTTTCTTTCTTTCTTTGCAGGAACCACTGGAGCGACAAAGATCAAAAAGGTGGCACGAGCACTGAATGAGACAAAACTCTTTTTGCCACTTTACCGTTGGAAGAGACCCTTCAAAAGCAACGCTCACGGGATTTTCTTTAATCGGACATCCAAAACGACATTGAAACCTCATTAACAGATGAATTTCAGTCACGTCTGGCTGAAGACGAAAAATTTAGCGCTAGCAGGGAGGCAACCCATGCAATTTGTTGTAATTTGTTTTCATATTTTGTGTGAACTTTTTAATTTTGTGTGTTAGTTTTACAAGAAAAATAAAAACGGAATTTTTCAGGACAAAGCAAGCCAGTGCAAGCGGGATTTTCATAAAATAAAAATTTGACAAAATCACGAAGATACAAAGTCAATCCAGAAGAGACGGCCGAGTAAGGAGTCAGCTCTCGAGACGCGTCCCAGAGGATTTATCCGTCGAAAGACTTGGTTTTGCCAAAAAAAAAAAAAAAATTCCTAGCGTCGCGACGCCAGGCAAACTTCAGCGTCGCGACACTGGATCGATTGCAGGCCCAAAAATAGCAGCCACCGAGAACAGAACCCATTTCCCTCATAGATCTCACCATTCTCTCTCAACTCACAACCACCACAGCCGGAACCAAGAAGCCACAAATCCACCAAGACCGAACCGATCCTTATCCTCCATTGCCGAATCATATTTGGAATTGACGGTAAAATTAATAAAAAATTTTGATTTGGTAAATTGATTTCGGTTGAGTTTTTATTGATCGGATGTGTTGAAGTGTGGATTGTGTGAAATTGAATTCGTAGATTTTGGGGGCGAAGTTTGTTGTGTGGTGATAATTTTAGGGTGAATGTTGGGGAAATTATGAGTTTTTAGAGGTGATTCTGCCAAAATTTTTACTAAAAAAAAAAAAAAGTGGTCAAATAACGACAGTGGTAAGAATCGTAAATTGGACATAGATCTTAATAGATTATTTTTCCTGTAAAATTTCACTTAATCAGGTTTTACCTTCTAAACTCTCTTCTACTTTTTAAGACATTGGGGACAATGTCTCATTTAGGTTTGGGGAAGGGAATTAGTTGATTAGTACCTTGTTTTTAGTTTTGTGTTGTTTTATTCCAAAAATTTTCGAAAAATACAAAAAATTGGAAAATTTTCAAAAATTACAAAAATATTTTGCGTTTTTGTGTTTTGACTAAAAAGGTGAAATTGGTAAGAGATAGCTGAGTAAGGAGTTCCCACTCCTGAGACGTATCTTAAACCTATTTCGAAACAAGTTAATTTTTGTTTATTTCCTTTTGAATTATTTAATTTGTAAATTCTCCATAAAACGGACTAAAATGGATCTTCTTATGCTCAGTTGATAGGTATTATCAACATACATGGAAACATACGGACATGAGCTAAAATTGAAAAGTTTGAAATATTCAGTGCTCTAGTTTAATTGGAGAAAGCATCTTAAAAGTGATGGAGTAAAAAAAAAAAAAACGTCCGAGATCCGGGTTATTAAGTCTGTAAGGGTGTTTTAACACCTGGTGCCCTAAAACCAACTGGTTTGGGAGTCATCGGCCCAAGCTCGTTACATGGATCAAAGATGCTGCAAAAATATATATATATATGAAGTCTGAGTAATTAAGTTCGTAGGGGTGTCTTAACACCTGGTGCCCTAAAACCAAATGGTTTGGGAGCCACCGACCCAACACTCGCTACATAGATGGAAGGTATTGTATATAAATAAAAAATATAGAAAAAATCAGAAAAATGAGAAAAAATTATTCCATTGCTACAAAAAGGTGTGAAATCTGATAGAACTTTAGGACAAAAATATTACTCTCTTATCAACTGCACTTATGACTGTCGTGGGCAAAAATGAGTTGTTTAATATTTTGTTGACTGTGTATATGGAGAATGGTAAAAATAATCGGAGAATTTACTTATTCAGTAATTTAGAAAGAAACAAAACAACTAATAACTTGGAGTAGAAATTTCACCTGATTGGTTACTAACTTCTTTATTCTCTTTTCTCTTGTCTTTTTGCTTTTGTGTGCATTAGTTTTATTACCTTTTTACTTTTGTAAAATGTTTGTGGGTATCATTGCTGTAAACCCTCATGAGACTACAACTCGTCCACTAGGGACACCTAGGGGTTTAAAGGTTTGTTGCATATGCTAAATGCAATCGTGATCCCTACGAAAGTGGCTTAGTTAAATTTTATTTATGTTATTTTATTCTATGTTTTGCTCGAGGACTAGCAAAATGTTAGGTTTGGGGGTGTGATGAGTGATATTTATATCACTATTTCCCACTCATTTATCATAATATTTTGTATAGTTTCTTGAGTCTTCTGAATATTTTGATGTGTTTTGTGTTATTTTGTAGATAAATAAAGTTTCAGGACATTCTGGAGGTGATTTGGAGCAAAACTGTGAAAATTGGCAAAAAGGGCATTTTGGTCATTTCCCGTGTCGCGACGCCCAAGCCTTTAGCGTAGCGACGCCTAACGTGCACCAAAGTCTGCTAACATGGCCGGGTCAACGGGTCAGAATTTGAGAAGTTTGACTTTGCTAAAATGCGCCGTGCCACGTGTCACCATCACATCCGATATGCTAACGTGCACCGTGCCACATGTCATCATCCTACGGTGCCGACACTCACAATTGCCACGTGTGCCATGTGTCATCCATGTCATCGCCACGTCATCGGTCAACGAGTCGACCTTTGCCACGCGTCATGACACGTCATCATCACGTCAGCAGGTCAACCGAGTCAACATGACACGTCATCATCAGCCAATCACGCCTTGACACGTGTCGTAATCCTACGGTGCCGAAAATTGATCTCAGCCGCCTTGCCACGTCATCGCCATGTCAGCATAATAATTGAGCTCTTAGCCGCCACGCCACGTGTCGCCTTATCCTCTTAGCCGCCTCGCAACATGTCAAGCCCTCAGCGTGCCACGCATCACTGTTCCAGCGTAGTGACGCCAAAGGCCTTGGCGTCGCGACGCTGGAAGCTTACCCGCGCCTATAAATTGAGCTCGAGATTTCAGAATTGAGTGTACCTTCCTCTCTCTTCTATTCTTTATAAAGAGAGAGTTTCTCTCTCTAGATTCTTTAGTTTTTAGTTTTTTTTTTTATTTTTAATTTTTAGTTTTGTAAATAATTTTAATTACGTTTTGTAATAATAGTAATTTAATTTTTACTTTTTACTTTTTACAGTTTTTACTATTCACCATGATGAGGTAACTTCCCTATGCTAGGGTGAAAGGTAATTCTTTTACTGTTACTATTTAGATTAATCTCCCTAAAAAATAATATATTCACTATTTAAAATACTGACTTAAAAAGGATACCGCTATATTGGCCGGTTGGTAATTTAATTTTAATCTGGTTTAAACCTGACTAATAAAGGATACCGCCAGATTGGTCGGTTTGTAATTTAATTTTGGTTCAGCCTTTATGGCTGGTTGGACTTAATTTGACTTAATCAGGATACCGCCAGATTGGTCGGTTGGTAATATTATCACAAGTTTATATATTATTTTATGGGAGATATCTAAATTAGTAGTAGTAAAAGTAATTCCTTTTACCTTAGCATTTTATTGTAATTTACTTCTCAGCTTTTACTTTATGTCTTTTACTTTTATGTTTTTACTAGCTCTAGTTATGTGTTAGTTATCATGGGTTGTGATGACTTTTAATATCACCGGGTTTAAGGGGTTATTTTATAGTTTGGGTAATTTAAAGTTTTACTTATTAAGTTTTAATCTTAATGCTTCTGTTGTCTGATCACCAATAAGATTGATGTGGTAAATCTAAAATGAACTAGACATAGGGATTTTAGGTTTCAGCCTTAGACTTAATAGCCCACGATCTTCCTTGAGGATAGATAACCCTTAATAGATTTCCTTACAGGATAGGAATATACCTGTCGGGCGGGGGTAGCCATAATTGGAACTTAAACTTAATGAATCCAGATAATTTGGTTGACATAGACATATGGTTCAATTGGGTTAAACTGGGTATTTGCGTCTGACCATCGACAGAGGCTTTTGCATAATTTAGTGTTCCAGGTTAGTAAACTGATTATTACACAAACATAAAATAACCACTTCATCTTTGAATGATATTAGAATGATTCACGACCCTAGATCTTTGTGTCTTTTGTTATTTTCCTTAGTATTTTCTTTTGTCTTTTTATTTATTGTGCAAAACCACATTCAACCAATCAAACAATCATTCTCTTCTCCATTCAATTGGATATTTGTAAATAAATAGATTCAGTAATTAATAACAACAGTAGGAATTAAGTCCTCGTGGGATCGATATTTTTATACTACTTGAACGATACATGCGCTTGCATTATAAGTGTGTGTTTACGCCGGTCACTGGACGGTACCCGACTCAAAAATCTTTGGAATGCTGAGATGTTGAGAAGATACTTCTAGCAACTTCCCGTAGAATGATCCTTAAGAGTTATAAGATCAGTGGACGACCCCATGAGCTGTTGAATGAAATGTAAAACAACGTCATCAGAACTCTCCATCTAGGATTGAGCTGTTGAATGAAATGTAATGTCAGGAGCTGGGTGTTCTTACCCACCAGTTCTAAGGATGAACAAGCTCCTCCTAGAGAAATTACGAATGTAGTTCGACCTGTCGATCTTCTGGTTCTCGATAGTGACAGTCGTCATGGAGTTGTAGAAGAGCCAGGATGTGAGGTGAGCTCGATAGGTTTCTATAGTGCCTCATGCTTATTATGCATATGTGTGGTGGCTTTCCAAGCTTGTTAGTGCATAAAGGGAGTAACATTTGAGGGTGGATCCACAAATGGGAATAGGAGGAGAAGTAATCAGCTATAAGGTTGGTGGTCCAAGTCTTGAGGACGAATTCTTCCATTCTTCCACGAAGCTGAGACACAGTCACATACACTCGAAAAAATGGTCACTAGAAAATACATTTCTCAAGAATTGTTCAGAAAGAGTTCGGTTCAGAAGGGCATTGTTAAGGATTGCTCAAAAATATGTTGGAGGAACTTCCAATAGAGCCTCTCTAAGAATGACTCTCAAAGAGTTGTAAGAATGGCAGTAATCCCTTGAATATGAATAAGACTTTCCTCTTTTAAATAAAACTTATTCACTTTTATTGTTTATTATTTGAATGGGAAAGACATGTTTAATATTCTTGTGAGATACTCGTGGTCGGGATATATCAAGAGGTGAAAGACACGTGGGAAAGGCGCGAAACCCGTGGCACATCAATCCCTGGTGTCATTACCAAACCCCTGGTCTGGAGCGTCAACACCTCATGGCTTACACCTTTGGGGAACTCAGAATGCATAAAAAGGTGAAGGACATGTGGAAAAAATGCGAACCCCCCGTGGAACGCCAATCCCAGGTGTCATTATTATACCCCCGAGGTGGAATATCACTACCCAATGACTTGCACCTTTGAGGAACTTAAGCGTAAAGACCTGTGTGGTATTTGGCGCCTCGGGTATCCATAGCACGCTCGACGAACGAGTCGGAGTGGTGTTTGGTGCCTTAAGGTAATCGTAGCATGTATGGATAGGTAGTGACTTCGATACTACGGTACCTCTGGGTTTGCATAGCATGAGGAAGGCCCACGGACCTCTGTGGCATTTGCCGCCCAGTATTGGAGGTACATAGCACGGGGAAGGCCGACGGGCTTCCGTGGCGTTTGTAGCCTCGGGAGGTACATAACACGGGGAAGGTCGGGGAGGGAGAATGCCCTGTGGCATTGTCAGATTAGCTCGTGGCTGGATTACGTTCCACCTAGGCCTTTTTGCTGTGTGATAGCTCGAGGCAAGCTTTCCCTCATGACCTATATTTTATATCACAGATCTTTGCAGGTCATCCTCTTCCACATCGCAGCATTTCAAGAGCTTGTATCAGCTAGAGGAGGCATAAGATGAGTTTCTTCAAGTTCAAGCAGAGAAACCAATGTTTTTGGCAAGAGATGGCCTAATAGAAGATATGACCAAGTTATGAATCAGAAGCAAAGGTGTCAGATGCGGATTGTGAGCCCGACATGGATCTTTGCCGGGAGCACCAAGGCCTGCCACTTTTCTTAATACCCTTAGGATATGTTTGGCATATTGTATTACAAAACATTAAAGACACCGTTATAAAATAAATTTAGGTGAGAGGATGAGTTCCTTTTTTTTAGCTAAGATATATTTTTGGATCTATGATATGTCTACTCGGATTATTTAACATTACTAGTGATTATGTTGCAACTTTTGAATGAAGTCTAGATTATCTAACTATTTATTTATATTGAGATACTTTTTAAAGGTGTTTTTTAATTATATTATTTGCTTGGATCTTTGTTTTATAGGATATACATTTGAGAAATACAACAAATGCTATCCTGTCAAAATTTATAAAATTTATTATTCTTCTAATTCGTATTCAATATCCTTAACCCGCATGCTCTTTATAATAAGAAATAGTGTGAACCTATTTAAATATAATATTGACATATTTATCATAATTTACTTTGATTTATACTCTTTTGGTAAAATGATCGACACGATTATGGAAATTTTACCTGTTCAAAAGCACTTTATATCCGGAAGTTTCACAATAAGCATTTGATTGCTAAAATGACATTCAATATTTCTTATCAATCAAACCCTACGCCAAAATTGTGCAATTTAATATTCCCATCTGGGTGGGATAACAACTGAATCAGCCATTGAAGCAAAAATTGATGGCAAAAACGACTTTGAAATGGACATGCATTTGCTCAAGGATTCAGAGAAAAAGGTCACCATTTTCACTTTTAATGACACAATTAGCACCTCCATCAAGCAAGCCTTCATCTTGATATTAATACTCTTTTCTCAAGTTTTCTAGCTACCAATTTGGCTGACATGGATGACGAGGCAGCAAAAGCTAAGGCAAGGAAGATAAACCGCAGAGATGCTTCATCTACACTTGCCATGTCATTGCGCATACTGGTTCCTGCTTTTATCTTCTTATGTACTATGCGCAGTGGATTTGAACTGGCAACTGAACCCAGAAAGTTTGCTGCATTTGCGGCCTGGACTTTCCAGATTGGAGCTTCCCTGGCTTTCCATATCGGACTTTTAACTATGCTTTCCGGTTTCTTAGGTTTGATTCTGGGGCTTCCCATACTCGCAGACTTGTGCTTAAACTTGCTAGACCAGGTGCAGGAGGAAACCTGGATACCTAAAGGTAAAAAAGCATGGATGTTTTTTAAGTTTCTTCCCACTATTCTTTCGGATGCATGATTTCAATCTATTGGATTAAATTTTCTATGTACTTTTTCAGATTTACTATCTAAATATCGCATCAAGATGGGTGATGAAACAGCCAAGGCAACAACAAGTATGTTCAAAGTTGTTGCTCGTATCACAGTTGCTGTGATCACAATGTTCTTGCTCTTGTGGTCTATTCACACCGGATATAGGATGGCAACTGAACCTAGAAGAGATAGCAAGTATTATTTCCTGATAACCTCTATCGGAATTCTCAGTATCGTCTTCGGTTTAACTTATTTCATCATTGGACTTGCTGTAATCTTGGAGCTAGCATTGGATTTCTTCCAACGTTTGCAGCAGAAAGAGAAAAGGGGAACTGTCAGTCATCCGAGTTGTGACACAGGAGATAAATCTTTTGTTTAATGACATGGAAATTTCATTGATATATTTAGATGTAAGAGGATGTTCTTAGTTTGATATTTTCTTGGATTGTGTTTCATCAATAAGAACACAAATATTACTCGTTTTCACATTCCTCAAGAACTCTCTAAGAGATGCTACAAGAAGACGGGATGTCCTTTCATTAACAATTATCTCCTCATATATTTCAGATTCATTACATGCTAGTTATTCCTCGTATCTAATTATAATAACCACAATAATTAGTGCATAAATACACGATGAATATTAAGCTGAAATTTGAACAAGTTTTTAACCAATAATAAATTTGAATTCCATGAATTCTTCCATGCAATCATAATTCCCTAAATAATCATATAGCTTAATTCAAAAATAGCAATATATAGAATAAACAACACAATACATTCAAAATTCATCAAACAATGTACGCATAACTTCGGTCAAATTTTGGGGGCAAATTCTGTAACAAAATATGTCCAGTTGAGTTTTAATGAGTCTTGAAGAATTGGTGATGATTGGATGACATTAGAGGAAGATATCAAATCTCATGTTCGAGTTGGCTTCGTTCTAAAGTTCGAACGCATGATATTTGTGGCACATTTGTTCCACCGTTAGAACGAAAGTTTCCAGAGGCTCCGCGTGCAAGTTGCGTTCTTCACTTCGTTCGAACGAAACCTACCAGAGGGTTCACGTTTGAAGGGCATTTGACATGATGTTTGAACAAGTTAATGACAGATTGCGCGTTAATCACACGTTCAAGTTGCGTTCGAACGTCCCTGCATATTTTGCTTATTTTGGACTCTTTTTAATGGCTTTTTGGAGACTTGGAAACCCTACCTATATAAAGAAAAGTCATTTTTTCCTAAACACAAAATTCAGAGTCTCCATATCATTGTTTCCACATCTTTATTCTTTGAGTGAACTTTGCTAAACCCATTCATATTTGTTTCCATCTTCTTTAAGAGTTCACCATTGAAGACTCCATTGATCTCATGTCTTCTTTATTCTTAGTGAACATCTTTCTTTGGTAACCATCGTAATACCAAACCTTGCCAAACCCTAACCTTCAAAGTTTTGAATTAGAAATTGGTCGTCGGAGCTCCGGAAAGAGCGAGTTCGCTATTGGATTTACTACAAGAGACTTCAGAGGTTCTGAAGAAAGCTGCTTAGTGCGGGCTCGAGGATTTTCCTTGGGTTATTGCAATTGGGGTAATTGAGTCGACAAAGATTTTACTATAGATCTTTTAATCATCACTGTAAATTTTCTTCATAGTGAATTCATGTGGTAACCTATACCCGAAATGATTTTTCCTCTGCAAAGAGTTTTCCATTTCGTAAAAAAATCTGGTGGTATTTGTTTACTTTTTGTTGCTTACTTTCTGCCGTTTATTTTTTGCATATTTATTTATTCTCTTTAATTATTACATAGATTAAGAGTGAGTCCATTGATTAGACTTAAGGGTGTTTGAACTTAGCCATAAAAACATTAATTTAGGACTTGTCTTAGTTAGTATAGTTAGATTTTAATTTCTGCAGTTAACCCTTAAGTGTATAAGGGTGTACAAGGGTAAGAATCTTATTGTAATTTTCAATTGGTATCAAAGCCTAACCATGATCCTGTACCCGTTAACTATGGATAGAAGTCAACTTTTGAATTGTCCATCATTTTTTGATGAGATAAATTACCCCATTAGAAGGTGCGCATGAGTGCTTTCCTCAAAACCCTGAATGAGAGGGTATGGATGTCTGTTGAATATGGGTGGAAAAAATCCTTGGTCACCCTAAACGAGGTCTTTACCTCTAAGGACAAACTCACCTGGTCCAAAGAGGAGTTTGATGACATTGTTCATGAGGGCACACGGTCTATTAAGAATACTAAACTTCAAGAACTTGCTACAAGATTTGAAGTTGCTTGGATGAAGGAAGATGAAACTTTCGACGAGTTCTATACTGAGATTAACGATATTGTGAATTCTTTATTTATTGTAAAAAAAATTAAATAAAAAAAATAAAAAATAAAAAAAACTCTTTATTTATTGTATATAATTTGATGAATGAGAATCTTTTAACACTTTAAAAAAAAAACACAGACAGTTTTTAGTCTGTGCTGAAATATAAATACACTAGTGTGTGCCCGTGCCTACGGCACGGTATTACAGAATTTACAGAGAGATTGAGATTCTGTTATTTAATTTGTTTATAATGAAATGATTTTATTTTTTAATTAAATGATTTTATTTTTTAATTTATTTGGTAGTTTTCATTTTCCATTAATAAATGATTTTATTCTTTAATTTATTTGGTAGTTTTCATTTTCCATTTTTATAGAGATTATATAATGAAATGATTCTTTATCAGCCATTAGATTATAATGAAATGATCTGAGCCGCCAATTAAGCCATATAAAGATAGCATTTGGATACATTATCTCTCTTAATCTTAACCATATGTTACACTCTCTTTCCTCCCATACCATTATGCTTTATAATATATATTTTTAGGTTGGAATCTAAGCTAAAAAACATATCAGAGCTTAGTAAAATTGTACAAAATCAATAATGACTCGAAATTCACCATTTTAAGTTAAAATGTTGCATTAATAATATACATTCTTAATGAGAGCTACTAGTAACAGGTAAAAATACTGTCCTCAAAAGAATAGATAAAAATATAAATAAACAAAATACCTGATCAAAAGTAGTGTTAATATTTTCTTCAAAAGAGAGGTGGGCCAAAAGCAATTTATTTTTCTAGTTTCAGAAAAAGCATTTGATTGCTAAAATGACATTCAATCTGTCTTATCAATCAAACCCCATGCCAAAATTGTGAAATTTAATATACTCATCTGGGATATCAAAATTGAAGCAAAAATTGATAGCAAAAACAACTTTGAATTGGACATGCATTTGCTCAAGGATTCATATTCATTGCCTGAGAAAAGGTCACCATTCTCACTTTTAATGACAATTAGCACCTCCATCAAGCACGCCTTCATCCTAATATTAACTCTCTTTTCTCAAGTTTTCTAGATTGGTTGAATGACATGGATGATGAGGCAGCAAAAGCTATGGCGAGGAAGATGAACAACAGAGATGCTTCATCTGCACTTGTGATATCATTTCGCATACTGGTTCCTGCTTTTATCTTCTTATGTACTATGCGCAGCGGATTTGAACTGGCAACTGAACCCAGAAAGTGTGCTGCATTTGCCGCCTGGACTTTTCAGATTGGAGCTTCCTTGGCTTTCTATATCGGACTTGTAACGATGCTTTTCGGTTTCTTGGCTTTGATTATGGGGCTTCCCATCCTTGCAGACTTGTGCTTAAACTTGCTAGATCAAGTGCAGGATGAAACCCGGATACCTAAAGGTAAAAAAGCATGGGTCTTACAGTTTCTTTCTACTATTCTTTCAGATGCATCATTTCAATCTGTTAGATTATATTTTCTATCTACTTATCTTTTCCTTTTTTCAGATTTACTTTCTAAATACCGCATCAAGATGGACGATGAAACAGCAAAGGCAACAACGAGTATGTTCAAAGTTGTAGCTCGTATCGCAGTTGCTGTAATGACAATGTTCATGCTCTTATGGTCTATTCGCACCGGATATAGGATGGCAACTGAACCTAGAAGAGATAGCAAGTATTACTTCCTAACAACCTCTATCGGAATTCTCAGTATCATCTTTGTTTAACTTATTTCATCATTGGACTCGCCGTAATTTTGGAGCTAGCATTGGATTTGTTCCAACGTTTGCAGCAGAAAGATAAAAGAGGAACTGTTAGTCATCAAAGTTGTGACACAGGAGATAAATCTTTTGTTTGACATGCAATTTCATTCATATCTTCAGATGTAAGAGGCTGTGCTAATAGAGGAGCTTAGCACGTGTACTCGAGATTTTCTTGGATTGTGTTTCATTAATAAGAACACAAATATTACTCGTTTTCACATTTCTACGACTCCTCCACAACTCTCCGAGAGATACTACAAGAAGGCGGGAAGTCCTTTCATTAACAATTATCTCCTCATATATTTCAGATTCATTACATGCTAGTTATTCCTATCTAAATATAATAACCACAATACTTACAAACCCAATTAATGCAGAAATGAAGAGATTATAATATATATTTAATGAATATTAAACACAAATATTCATATCTAAATATGATAACCACAATACTTACATACCCAAGTCTCCTTGACAATTTAAGCTCACAACATCCATATGCTATTTCTATCATATATTTCAAAAATTTCTCAAACCATGCATACAAACCCTAGAACCTCCACCTGGTCTTCTCAAATAAACCATTCAACACCCTCATGTTAGAAACCCTCCCCTCTCACTTCACCAATACGCACTACACCCTACATTCTCATAAGAACGCTAGTTCTCATACAATTATTTTGCTGACATAATCACTCCTATCAGGATCCTTAGCAGCACATAACTACCTTCATGCAAGTCCGATTACACTTTCTTCAAAGAAAAAGCATGCCTTAATGTATGTTTGAAACTGTTGTGCTTCTCATTAATTTTAAAACCACAACAGTCAAAAGTGTTTGGTAAACAAAAACTTTACCGGTAGCTACTATTTAACAACAACTTATCCACCTTATATTGATAGCTAATGATTCTATTTCATGGCAACCGTGGATTAAAATCCACATCACCTCAATCCGAATCACACCCTTATATCTTCTGCTAAATAATACTCTTCAAACGCTAGTCAAACAATTCCTAATATAACATTCTAATACCTAATCTAACAAATTTAAAATCAATTCTAAGGAATTCTCAATATTTCATCCATACAATCCTAATTTCCAAAATAGTCATATAGCTTAATTCAAAAATAACAATAAACAACGTAATACATTCAAAAATTCATCAAAAATTGTACAAAATTACTTCAATTTCAATCCATGAGAGCATAAACAAAACCCTAGCTTCACCAAGAACTTAAAAAAAACTACTCTATAAAAAAAAAATCATTTTCTTTGTTCATTTAAATGAGTTTGAAAGGGAGAGGCCAAGGAGTTGACCTGGGAACCTCAACTTTGTCTTTGATACGCTCAATCATCTTCTCTTCTTAGGCCTTGCTTTGCCGTAAGATCTTTTGAATCTCTTCCCTTTCTTTGTTTTCTTGTCGCCTCGCCCGCACACGATCGGCAAAGCTGCTGCCGCTTCTGGTCGCGGTGATGTCAGCACCCGCCTTGCTACTGCGCCGCACAACTGCATCATCGACATTTCTGCCCTCTGGTACTCTTTTCACTATTGTCCAATTACAGTGACTTCACTAAAACTAAAACCCGTAGTCAGTTTTGGGCTCAATGTGGGCCGGGCTAGCTACAGGCCCAATGTAATTTTAATTGAATAATGTCAGTTTTTGTTTGGTGAGAAAATGAAAAGGAAAGTTTAGATTGAGAGAGGAATTGCATCTCAGATTTCACAGTTATTATCAAACTGATTTACGTTACAAAAAATATTTATACATAAGGCTCACTAGTCGCACATTTCAAAGTCAAGACTGAATATCTTAACCGCCCCCTCAAGCTCAAGATTTTGTAGAATTCAGTTTGTATCTCTATGTATCTTTATGCATCGTCAAAAGTATGGTCATCATTGTCAAAAGAAATTACTACCTTTTGACAATGATGCAAATCATTTAACTTATTTTAGGTGGATGATTTTCTTTGTTGAATTTTTGGTGCAAGCTTCCAAGGAATGCTTGTTTTTCTTTGACTTGTGGAGCAAAGCTCCGAGTTTGCTTTAGGTGCATTTATTAGTTTGTTGTAATAGTGAGCTTGAGTTTCACTATAAATATGAAGAGCTCAAACCATCCACAATAAATAAGCTTCAAGTAAAAAAACTTAAAGTGTAAGCTCCAAGTAAGAGAACTTAGAGAGTGTAGTTAGTGTGTTATGTTTTTTGAGTTTTGTAATAATTGTAAATTATATTCAAGTAGTAATAGAGAGTATTTATTTTTCCTCACAAAACACTTTTAAGTGATAAGAGAATCACAACAAGTGGTATCAATAGATTTGGTTATACGTTGAGGATCTTAGAGGTGAAGAACGAAACTCATTTCAGAAAATTTGGGTTTCGAAAAGTTCTCAAAAGTCAATTTTGAGCATACCATCAGATTGTTCACGTCGAGACGAGCATGTTGGTATTTTTCGACGATCAAACGAAGATCGGAGGACGACGCACGCTCCAAGCATAGAATCTCCATGTGTCGCCACTCGTTGCACGCGCCAGCAAGAGGTTGAACACGACACACGTGTCTGCCACGTCATCATTCCGGTACAGTTAGCGCACATGTCATCGACACATCAGCATATCTGGTACAGTCATCTTTAACGTCATCAAATCTGGCACAGTCATCTCACACGTAATCAGCCACATCAGCAAATCTGGTGGTAGAGTTAGCGCACAGGTCATCGAAATGTCAGTATATATGGTACAATCAACTGCCACATCATCAAATTCGGTACATTCAGCTCACACGTATTCGCCACATCAGCAGTTCTGGTACAGGCAGTTGACACATCATAATTCCAGTCTAGTCATCCGGTACAGTCAGCTGCCACGTCAGCAAATCCGGTCCATTCAGTAGCCATGTCATCTGCCACATGTCAGACTATCAGTAAATCTGGTAAATTTCTTTGAGCCCCCTGGTGTCTCTAAAATTTATATTTTAGCCCCAAAAGTTTTAGAAATTTATAAATCAGCCCCAGTGTCAAATTTGGACCAGTGAAGAGTCAAATCCACCATTTTCGACCATTCCGGATGTAATGGTGACCTATGATTTGTGAAAATCATCCTCGATTTTGTCATATTTTCATTTCAAATCCTAACTTAAAATGAAAATGGAAGATTCCTCTTCTGGTGTGATGATCAAGCTCACAACAACCAATTACTCCCTCTAGAGACCTTAGATGATAAATTATTTACACTACAAAGATTTGTCTGATATGATCGAGGAGAAGGGAGTGAGACCAAATTCTATCAAAAAGAGTGACTGAAATAAACTCAACAACATAACTCTCGGTCAGATTAGGCAGTGGATTGGCCACAGTGTCTTCCACCACGTAACACAGGATACAAATGCTTACAAAATATGGATAAAACTGGAACGCATGTACCAGGCCAAGACAGCTCGGAATAAAGCTCTATTAATGAGACGTTTGGTGAATTTTAAACTACGGAATGAAACTTCCGTTACAGAACACACCAATGAGTTCCAGAGCCTAGTGAATCAGATGTCTACAGTAGACATGCAATTGGGAGATGAAGTACAAGCCCTCATACTACTTAGTTCGCTTCCTGATAGCTAGGAGACAATGGTGGTTACTCTCTGAAATTTGGCTCTAGGAGGCAAACTTACCATGCATATGGTAAAAGATACCCTGTCGAATAAAAAGTTCAGGAGAAAAGATGTTGTCTCAAATCAAACAGAAGCCTTTGCTATGGAGACCCGAGGAGAGACATCGATGAAGAGAAAGAGAGAGAGGTAGGAGCACAACCAGAGGTGGATCCTCAGATGGAAGGATGCCTACCTATGAGTGCTATCATTGTGGCATAGAAAACCACTTAAAGAAGAATTGCCAAAACTGCAACGAGAGCAGGGCCAAGGCAATTTCCAGCCGAAGAATAATAAATGAAAGACACTAGTTGTTGTCCAATGAGATGTAGTCATATGCTCCATACAGGAAGAAACGTGCCTTCACACCGCAGCTCAATGTGTTGAGTTTCACTATAAATAGGAAGAAAGTGTGGTATGGTAAGAATCTCTCATACTCTTACCTTAGAGTATTCAGATGTTTAGTCATTGCACATGTATCTAAGGAGCTTAGACAAAAGCTCGATGTAAGGACAACTCTATGCATATTCCTGTGAGTGTTCCTAGAAAATACCACAAGATCTCTAAGTTCATTTGTGTGTGAATAAAGAAAAGGAGTTGCGGAAATACTCACAATGCTTGGTAGAGAAAATCAAGCTTTTCATGAATGTAATGGAAGCTCCAAGCCTTCAAATTGAATTCCAAACTCTAGGATTAGTTTCTCTATCACCTCATTTGTCTCCTTAAGTGCTAGCTTGCTTGAATTTTTGCAACAAAAATCCATTGAGGGAGAGATGAGCTCACGGTTGTTGCTTGGAGGAGAGAATGAATAATGCATTTTTTTGATATCCAAAATCTAATATAATAATAATGACTTCCAAATTTGGTAAAATGCTTTTCCAAAAAGCAAATGTATTTTACAAGTTTTCATTTAAAACAACCAACCACTTCTATCACCAAAAATGTGACTTATGATATAAGTTGGTGGGACCCACTTTAAATTCAAAATTTAAGTGGCTTGCTCAACACATTTTGGGCACGGGTTTGTTTAATCCGATTAAACAAATTTTCCGTCGCGACTTAATTAAATCTAATTTAATTAAATAATAATGCCTAACAAAATTATTACGGAAGTCGCTCGCGAATTAATTCCAAATTAATTCTTTCGCTTGAATTAAAATCTAATTTTAATTCCGTGTTGAAATCCGATTTCAATTAATATATCTGATATATTATTTTAGCCCAAATAAATAAATTAAATAGAAAAATCCAATTTAACTATTAAATTTATTTTACTGATTAATTCCAAATTAATCGCGTTCTCTCCTCTCGACGAATTTAATACCAGATAAATTCTCGATGCAATTAATCCCCGATTAATTCTTTCTCTGTTAATTAATCCCAGATTAATTCTTGCCGTAATTAATCCCATATTAATTTTCTCTCTCATAATTAATCCCAGATTAATTCTGTTTGAGTCAAATCTCATCAGTGAATCTTTGGGAAGCGACCCAAGAGATCCCTAGATATGTTGGCAGTAAATACGGTCATCGGACTATCTGAACATGTGCGTACCTGGTACCATGTTCTTACCAATTTACAAGACATGGTTGGCTTCTAGCAAAGCACCGTGCCTACCCAATTCTCCAGAAATATTCTTTAAAGGAATATATAATCTTTATCAGGCATAGTATACTAAGTATTGCGTATTACGATCCAATATCGGATGTCACATGCTAGGCCTGGGCTGGAATTGTGTCTGCCGCGTACGAAGCATATATCAGATCACTGGAAACTAGTCTCTATAATCGAATAATCATGACCTAGTCATATTATCCCAATGAATGCAGTACTTAAGAATACCAATTCTGTATCCCTGCGTGATTATCATCTCCATATGACTGAAGTGATACTTCCATCTTGAAATCACACCCAATACACTACGATTCTCAGTATACCCAGAAGAGGCATACACATAACCTGTTAAAGGCCTGGATGACCAAAACCAAAGTATACTGATTGTCGCAAGTATTAGTGATGCAAGTCTCAGGTTAAGACCAAATACACCTACCCTAATTCGGATTCCCATAAACACAGTCATACTACCAATGAGATTCCGATGGGTCTATCCAGAGCGAAGCTGTTCTCGTACCATCGGTAAACAGAACCTCCTATTACACTTGCATGAGTATCCAATACCCAAATATATGAGAACTATGTCGTTAAACTTCCATAACGCGCACAAGTGTAATACTAGCCTATTCCGCATTATCGATGTCCAGTCTCGATAATACTACGACTAGGGATATTTAATGATTAAACCTTTAGTGGATTAATAATGTCTCATATCTTATTAATCTGATACTAATCATATGGACTTTTATCATTTATATATCTAAGTAATTCAATTACAAAATGATAAAAGAGCAATTTCCTTTGTCACATAGTTAATTTTGTACAAGAACACCATGTCATTTACAAAATAGTGATGCTATGGGCCATAATTGTCCAACAATCTCCTACTTGGCCTATAACAATTCACTCAAGTGTCTAAAAACTGAACTATGTACGAGTCGCTCATGCTTATATTGAGATATCACTTTCGTCAGTGGATTTACAAGGTTATCATCTGATGCGATTTATTCGATCATCATATCGCCACAATGTATGATCTCACGAATTAGATAAAACTGTCAAAGTACATACTTGGATCGTTGATGAGACCGTAATTCTTTAGCTTGTGCTGTAGCCTAACTCAGCTGCTAACAGAACTACTCCTAATCTAATTAGGAATTTTATAGATCCAAAATGCTTCTTCTGCTGCCTCAGCTGCATCAATATATTCCGCTTTTGTTGAATCGGCAACAATATCTTGCTTGGAAAATTTCCAGCTCACTGTTCTGTTGTTCAAACAAAATATATACCCTTATTGCGACTTACAATCGTCTTTATCGGTTTGGAACTTGCAACGGTGAACCTAGTCACTCAAGTTCTCATTCTCCATGTTTTAAGAATGCATCCTTAGTTCGTCTAAGATACTCAAGGATGTTCTTAACATCAATCCAGTGATCATCACCTGGATCGGCCTGATAGTGACTCTATATGCTCAAAGCATATGAGACACCAAGTCGCGTACATATCTTTCAATGTACGGGTTCTCGGAGAGTGCCAACACTTTTAGATCTATCCCAGTAGATCCTTATTCCTAGAATAAAGGTTGCATCTCCCAAGTATTTCATGGAAAATTTTAACGAAAGCCAAGCTTTCACCGATTTTAATATGAGAATGTTATTTCCAAGAAATAATACATCATCAATCTATATGACATCCAATGTCAGTGCGCTCCCACTAACCTTCTTATATATATAAGACTCACCTTCGTTTTAAATGAACCATATTGTAATATGATCTCATCAAAACATTGGTTCCAAGAACACAATGATTGCTTCAATCCTTAATGGATCGATTTAACTTGCAAACCTTGTTTGCATGTTTTGGCACGACAAAACTGTCAGGATGTTGTAAAAAACATCCTCCAAAAGGTTTCCGTTAAGGAAAGTGATTTTGACGTCCATCTGCCATATTTCTTAATCGAAATATATAGTAATAGCAAGCATTATCCGAAAGGATTTAATCATGGCAACAGGTAAAAGTTTTCGTCGTAATCGACACCATGTTCATGACGATACCCTTTCGCTACAAGCCTAGTTTTGTACGTTTTTATGTTGCCATCCATGTTTGTCTTCACCATAAAGACCCATTTGATACCAATAGACATAATGCCTTCTGGTACATCAACCAATGTCCAAACTTTATTGGTATACATGGAATCTATTTTGGACTTCATGGCACTTTACATTAAACCGGAGTCGATAAATTGTATCATTTCCTCATACGTAGTCCGTTCGTCTTCCTCAATAAGATTGACATCTACATGAGGTGAGATCATAAACCCATACCTCTTAGGTTGTTTCCTGACTCTCTCCGACCTACACGGTTCTTGTGTATTAGAAGATTGTGGTACAGATCCATCCTTGATGAACTGTTCGTGTTCCGTTAAGGGATCGGTGCCATGAACAGTATTACTCCGATTTTCATCGAGTTCTACTTTCCTCCCACTTACCATTACATTTAGGTATTCCTCTTAGGAAAACCGCATGGAGAGCAACAAATATCTTTGTTCTCTTGTGAGTGGTAGATCTAATATCCTTTGGTTTCCCTATGATAACCAATTAAAAATAGGTGCTAATCCGATTTGGGTTCTAGTTCGGTACCATCCAAACATATTCCTAGCATTCCCAAATCTTCAAGAATGTGAAACCCGATTTCTTTCCTATCCATATTTCATACGGAGTCTGTCCAACAGACTTTAACGGAACCTTATTCAAAATAAGTATTGCAATGTGCAATGCGTATCCCTAGAAGGAAATTGGTAGCTCAGAGCGACTCATCCTTGACCGTACTATGTCCAACAAGGTTCGGTTTCTCCGTTCGGACACACCGTTCATTTGAGGTGCTCCGGGAGGAGTGCACTGTGAAAGAATACCATATTCTTTCAAGTAATCGAGAAACTTATTGCACAAGTATTTTCCACTACGGTCCAACCGCAATGTATTAATACTTTTGTCGGTCTATTTTTCTACTTCGTGTCGAAACTCTTTGAATTTATCAAATGTTTCCAACTTGTGTTTCAAAGACACACATATTCATAACGCGATGCAACATCTGTAAAGGTTACGAAGTATTCAAATCCACCTCTAGCCTAGCTAGACATGGGCCCACTTACGTCACCATGAACGGGGGCTAACAGCTCGGTGGCACGTGTACCTTTACCACTAAAAGGCATTTTAGGCACTTTGCCTAATAAAGAAGATTCGTAGACGTCATATGATTTAGGATCAAATCTGTCCATGTATCCATTCTTCAAAAGAGTGGATATACGAGTCTTGTTAATGTGTCCCAGACAATAATGCCAGAAATAAGTCTCATCTGATTTATTCAGTTTGAGCCTTTTATTTGTCATATAATATGTTTGAGATTCATTTATATTCAAGATATAAATATTGTTATTCACATCTAATGCATATATCTCAATATCATATTTATAAACAAAACACTCGGTGTTCTGGAACATAAAGGTATTCCCGCAACGGGTTAAACTAGATATAGAGATAATATTTCTAGTCAAATTAGGCACATTATAACTGTTTCCTAATTTAAGTACATGCCCAAAGGGCAGTTCCAAAACTAAGGTCCCAACGGCCAAAACAGCGACTCTCGTCCCATTTCCGACTAGCATGTCAATCTCATCTGAAGCCAGTCTCCTGCTAATCAGCAGATCTCGCACGTTAGTACATATGTATGTACCACATTCAGTATCAAAAATCCAATTTTTAAAACCAGTAGTGGACATATTTATAACAAACATACCTGAAGTCGGAGCCTTGCCTGTCTTCACTTCCTTCATGTCTGCCTTGTCCATACGGCAGTCACGCTTCCAATGACCCCGTTTGCTAAAGTTTTCGACAGACATCTTGGGATATGTCTTTTGTCTTCCTAGAAGACAGTGATGATTTTGCCTTTGCCATTTTATTCACACCCCCAGAAGCCTTCAGCCAAGCCTTGGCCTTCTGGGATGTCGAAGTAAGATGTGTCTTACGCTTCTTGCCCTTTTGGAAGCTATGGCTTTGCTTCCTTGAGCATAGACTTTAACTCTCCAAGAGTTTTCTCTTGGTTCAAGATGAACTTGCCCCAGCTTTCGGGTAGAGGCTGTAAGATCAAATCTATAGAAGTCTCGGCCTCATAGGTAATGCCCAGCTAACCTAACCGTTCGATGTCAACAATCATTTGCGACACCTAGTGCTCGAAAGATGTACCCTCTAACATACGCGAGCGAAAGTGTTTCTTTTGCAATTCGTATTTCCAAGATCTAAGGTTAGATCTATGAAGATCCTTTAATTTCAACATCATGGTATAAGGATCTAATCCTTAGTTTTGACAACGAAATTAAGGAGTCATTGCGGCAAGCATGATGGATTGAGCACTAAATTTATCGTCACGATGAATCTTCCAAAGCTCATACTTTACTATTTGCTCAACTCCGGGCTCAGGCCCGAGAGGTCGCTTTATCAAATAGAGTAACTTCTCGGCTCTCAGGACTATCCTGAGATTCATTTCCCAATCTGAAAAATTTACGCTGTTAAAGATATTTTCACCTAGGATTATGTCCTTTGACGCTAATCTTTCCAGTTATATTGATTGCTATAGTCCAACTATCCAATCAATGATTTCGGGTACAATCAAATGTAATGATTACTATAGTCCAACTATATAATCAACTACAAGTGGAGTAGTGTGTTGTACAGTCTAATTGTTCAAAGAAAGCAATATTTAATATTAGTCCAACTAATATATTTATAACAACGATAAATAAAATAAAAGAGCGCGTATTGACAAGTATTTAAACAAAATTGTAAATTAATACTTGCCTCCCACTATTTTTCGGCGAGCCTCTAACCCTCTGTGGAGTACTCGGGAAACCTAGTTTCCTAGTGGGCTAGAATCCCGTTAAATAGCACACAACCTTGACTTTGGCCAATAAGCTGTATGAAACTTAACTAGGTATATCTCTAAGATCAATTGGATCCCATCCAATTCCTAGATCCAGTAGGTGGACCTCCAAGTCCGAAACATATATCCAATATACGTAAATATATCCAATATATTTCCTAACCTTTTCCTCTAAATCAACTAAGCCTTGCTTTAGCTCAATAAGCTTAATGATTTTAGTTAAGCGCGACCCATTGACAGTGGGAAAGCTTTGTAATCGAGGTCGATGAACAAGAAGTGACCTTGACTTTGGCCAACAAGTCACAACTGCCCAAGACATGCGATATGTAACAAAGCTTAAGTGGTTCAAACACATCCGCGATGGACAAAGGTCTTGACTTTGGCTAACAAACCAATGCCAATCTTGGATCTTGAGAGAGAACCACTCAATGGAAGGAAAAACGCTTAATATTGAATGAGGGTTTTTCGCGTAAATTGGCAACCAATTTATTATCTTTGATTAGGTCTCATCATACACCCTTAAGCATGCATTCTAAAAGCATAATAAAGCGCGAAATAAATTAATAATGATATGCAGATGGATATATAACAAACTTTATTCCTAGAACAAATCTCTCAATTTCCTCTCTCCCGCTAGCACTATTCTTACTTCTACCCAATTACATAATACTTCTAAAGAAACCTCATTTGTATTGAGGGGAATTGGTGAGAAGAGAAATACAAAGAGAATAGAGACAATAGGCTGGACACACAGGTCCAATTTAATAAATTCTAAATTTATTACAACAATTTCCAAAATTACCCTCACCCTTCTAATATCCATCTGATATACATTATTCATACAATACATCCAAGTATTCACACAAAGCAAGTTATTCAATCAATCTAATACAATTAATTAATCTTTGAATTAATGACAATTAATAACGATTTGATTTGCGCGAGTCCAACTCGTTTAAGAATAAATACTCAAAGTACGTATTCTTGAATTATATCGAACTACAATTTCAAATCCAATTTAAATTGTATCCAATATTAAATCATATTTAATTCCAAATTAAATTACACTTTTAATAGTGTCTTTTAGACTTGGATTCCAAATCCAATCTTCAAGGGTCTCAAAGGCCCAATTAGTATCCAATACTATTCAATTAAAGTCCAATGGGCTTTTAATTGATTCTTTAGGCATGAGCTTTAGCCATTATGGATCAAACCCAAGATGCCAAGGCCCAATTAGGAATCACAATTTTCTATAAAATCAATTTAGGCCCATTAGGCCAATTAAATTATTAAAGGCCCAATGTCATAATTGGACTTTATGGAAATGGTTTTAGGCCCAATTGGATCCAACCTAATTGTCCTAAACCAAACTTGGCTCAACCAAGCCCATTAAGCTCAATTACAACAATTAAATTAATACATTAATCCAAATTACATATTAATCCAATTCAAGTGTAATTAACATAATTAATTAATTAATCTAATGTTTCCAAAACACTAATTAATTCAATTAATCATGCTCTTTAATTCCAATTCATGTCCAACACAAATTGAAGCAAAATCAATTCTTTCTAACATGCTCCATTCACGGCAATCTTCATGAAATAACATTCAATTCCGATTTCAATCCAATTAAACCAACAATTAATATTCATTTCATGCAATTAACATATCCAATTGTTAAATTTTCAAAAATCACCATGAATCACCTAGGGCATATATTCAGCCATGTGTTAGGATTTGGGGATTTTTGATCTAATCAATTTTTCACAAATCCATTAATGCACAAATCCAATTCAACATTATACAAACATAACTCAACCATCAATTTAGGCAAATCAAGCTCCAAGCCAAAACAAAACCTAAATTAAAGTGTATGAACCCTAGATTTTAAAATCAAACTTAGGACGCTCTGATACCATTGTGAGTGTTCCTAGAACATTCCACAAGATCTCTAAGTTCATTTTTGTATGAATAAAGAAGAGGAGTTGCAGAAATACTCACAATGCTTGGTAGAGAAAATCAAGTTTTTCATGGATGTAATGGAAGCTCAAAGCCTTCAAATTGAATTCAAAACTCTAGGATTAGTTTCCCTATCACCTCATTTGTCTCCTTAAGTGTTAGCTTGCTTGAATTTTTGCAACAAAAATCCATGGAGGGAGAGATGAGCTCACGATTTTTGCTTGGAGGACAGAAGGAATAGTGCATTTTTTTGATTTCCAAAATCTAATACAATAATAATGACTTCCAAAGTTGGTAAAATGCTTTTCCAAAAAGCAAATGTATTTTACAAGTTTCCATTTAAAACAACCAACCACTTCCATCACCAAAAATGTGACTTATGATGTAAGTTGGTGGGACCCACTTTAAATTCAAAATTTAAGTGGCTTGCTCAACACACTTTGGGCTCGGGTTTATTTAATCCGATTAAACGAATTTTCTGTCGCGACTTAATTAAATCCAATTTAATTAAATAATAATACTTAGCAAAATTATTACGGAAGTCGCTCGCGAATTAATTCCAAATTAATTCTTTCGATTGAATTAAAATCCAATTTTAATTCCGTGTTGAAATCCGATTTCAATTAATATATTCGATATATTATTTTAGCCCAAATAAATAAATTAAATAGAAAAATCCAATTTAACTATTAAATTTATTTTACCGATTAATTCCAAATTAATTGCGTTCTCTCCTCTCGACAAATTTAATCCCAGATAAATTCTCGACGTAATTAATACCAGATTAATTCTTTCTCTGTTAATAAATCACAAATTAATTCTTTCTCTGATAATTAATCCCAGATTAATTTTCTCTCTCATAATTAAATCCCAGATTAATTCTTGTTCTAGTCAAATCTCATCGGTGAATCTTTGGGAAGCGACCCAAGAGATCCATGGATATGTTGGCAGTAAATATGATTGTCAGACCATCCGAACACGTGTGTACCCTGTACCATGTTCTTACTGATTTACAAGACATGGTTGGCTTCTAGCAAAGCACCGTGCCTACCCAATTCTCCAGAAATATTCTTTTAAGGAATATATAATCTTTATCAGGCATAGTATACAGTGTATTACATATAACGATCCAGTATCGGATGTCACATGCTAGGCCTGGGGATGGAATTATGTCTGCCCCGTACGAAGCATATATCGGATCACTAGCAACTAGTCTCTTTGATCGGAAAGTCATGACCCAATCATACTTTCCCGATGACTGCAGTACTTTAGAGTACTAGTTCTGTATCCCTGCGTGATTATCATCTCCATATGACTGAAGTGATACTTCCATCTTGACATCACACCCAATACACTACGATTCTCAGTATACCCAGAAGAGGCGTACACAGAACCTGTTAAAGCCCCAGACGTCCAAAACCAAAGTATACTGATTGTCGCAAGTATTAGCGATGCAAGTCTCAGGTTAAGACCAAATACACCTAAGCTCATTCGGATTCCCATAGACACATAGTCATACTACCAATGGGATTCTGAGGGGTTTATCAAGAGCGAAGCTGTTCCCGTACCATCGGTAAATAGAACCTCTTATCACACTTGCATAAGTATCCAATACTTAAATATATGAGAACTATGTCGTTAAGCTTCCATAACTCGCACAAGTGCGATACTAGCCTATTCCGCATTATCGATGTCCAGTCTCGATAATACTATGACTAGGGATATTTAATGATTAAACCTTCGTGGATTAATACTGTCTCATATCTTATTAGTCCGATACTAATCATATGGACTTTTATCATTTATATATCCAGGTAATCCAATTACAAATGATAAAAGAGCAATTTCATTTGTCACATAGTTAATTTTGTACAAGAACACCATGTCCTTTACAAAATAGTGATGATATGGGTCATAATTGTCCAACAATTCCTAGGCTATAGAGATGAAGAATTTAGATACATAATATGGGATCCGAGGGAAAAGATGGTCATCAGAAGCCAGGATGTAAAGTTTCTTGAAGACTAGATAGTTGAATACATTGAAAAGCCCAAGATGTCTTCCAATTCTAGTACCGATAGAAATCCAGACCCAACACTAGTACAATTGGCCACAGATAGGGTGCATGATATTTCGGAAGCATTTTGATACATACTATGAGATTCGAGGGAAAAGATGGTCATCAGAAGCTAGGATGTAGAGTTTCCTGAAGACCAGATAATTGAAGACATTGAAAAGCCCAAGACGTCTTCCAATTCTAGTGCCGACAGAAATCCAGACCCAGCACCAGAATAATTGGCCACAGATAGGGTGCATGATATTTAAGAAGCAAAACTAGAGGAGGCAAATGAGAATGTTGAGCAGGGGGAGACACAACACTCTCCATCGGAACCTACAGAAGAGAGTGTTGAGCAGGGGGAGCCGCAACATGCTCCACTAGATGTTACTGGATCATCCACAGATTTGGATGATTACAAACCTCCTAAAATCAGTGGACCTCAGACAAGAATATTTGAGCGAGATAAGATTCCATCAACCAAATATCTGGGATCCGAATATATTCTACTTACTGATGAGGGAGAGCCAGAGAGTTTTCCACAAGGTAAGAAGGCACTGAGGAATAAATGGGTGAAGAAACATGGCAGCAGGACTGTGTTGTACAGTGAAAAAGTAGAAGAATACTATGTAGAAATACAGTGAAGTGTGATGTGCAGACATTACAGAATATTACTGTGCAGAAACAAAATGAAGCGTGCTGTGCAGAGACATATCAAAAGAGTAATATGAAGAGACACAATGAAGTATGCTATGCAGAGACACAGCCGACATGTCAAAAAAGGTGGTCAATCTGGACAAGCCAGAGCTATGCTGATATACAGTCAGGATAGTTATCAGATGACAGTCGTTTCAGATGCAGTTGGTGTTAGTGTTCCTAGAACATGCCAATGATCTCTAAGAGTGATTCGTGTGTGAATAAATCAAAGAGAGTTACATAAATTACTTACTTTGATTGGATGAGTTTCAAAACTTTCCATGGATATAGGTGGAAGCTCCAAGCCTTCAAGTTGAATTCCAAACTCTAGGATTAGTTTCCCTATCACCTTCATTTGTCTCTTGATGTGCTAGCATTGAAGAATTTTGCAACAAAATTCTATGGAGAGGAGGAAGCATGCTCGACATTGAGGGAGAAGAGAGAAAAATGAAATGCTGTGAATAGTAACATCTCATACTTCCAAAGTTTGACTTGTTAATTTATATTAGGTTGAGTGTTGGTTTTGGTTTGAGTGAATTATAAACAATCTAAGCTTTACACTCAACCATTACCAAATTCCATCAAATGTCAAACACATTGATGTAAGTTGGTGGACCCCACTTTAAATTCCAAATTTAAGTCGGACAATCCAAGACGCAACTTCGCTCGGGCCCGGGTTAGTTTAATTCCGAATTAAACGAATTTTCCATTATGACATAATTAAATCCAATTTAATTAAATAATTATGCCTTGCAAAATTATTATGAAAGTCGCTTGCGAATTAATTCTAAATTAATTCGTTCGCTTGAATTAAAATCTAATTTTAATTCCGCGTTGAAATCTAATTTCAATTCATATATCTAATATATTATTTTATCCCAATTAATTAAATAGTAAAATCTATTTTCACTATTAAATTTATTTTGCCGATTAATTCCAAATTAATCGCGTTCACTCTCTTCTCGACGAATTTAATCCCAGATAAATTCTCGACGCAATTAATCCCAGATTAATTCTTTCTCTGATAATTAATCCCAGATTAATTTTCTCTCTCATAATTAAATCCCAGATTAATTCTTGTTCGAGTCAAATCTCATCGGTGAATCTTTGGGAAGCGACCCAAGAGATCCATGGATATGTTGGCAGTAAATATGATTGTCAGACCATCCGAACACGTGTGTACCCTGTACCATGTTCTTACTGATTTACAAGACATGGTTGGCTTCTAGCAAAGCACCGTGCCTACCCAATTCTCCAGAAATATTCTTTTAAGGAATATATAATCTTTATCAGGCGTAGTATATAGTGTATTGTGTATAACGATCCAGTATCGGATGTCACATGCTAGGCCTGGGGATGGAATTATGTCTGCCCCGTACGAAGCATATATCGGATCACTAGCAACTAGTCTCTTTGATCGGAAAGTCATGACCCAATCATACTTTCCCGATGACTGCAGTACTTTAGAGTACTAGTTCTGTATCCCTGCGTGATTATCATCTCCATATGACTGAAGTGATACTTCCATCTTGACATCACACCCAATACACTACGATTCTCAGTATACCCAGAAGAGGCGTACACAGAACCTGTTAAAGCCCCAGACGTCCAAAACCAAAGTATACTGATTGTTGCAAGTATTAGCGATGCAAGTCTCAGGTTAAGACCAATACACCTAAGCTCATTCGGATTCCCATAGACACATAGTCATACTACCAATGGGATTCTGAGGGGTTTATCAAGAGCGAAGCTGTTCCCGTACCATCGGTAAATAGAACCTCTTATCACACTTGCATAAGTATCCAATACTTAAATATATGAGAACTATGTCGTTAAGCTTCCATAACGCGCAGAAGTGTGATACTAGCCTATTCCGCATTATCGATGTCCAGTCTCGATAATACTATGACTAGAGATATTTAATGATTAAACCTTCGTGGATTAATACTGTCTCATATCTTATTAATCCGATACTAATCATATGGACTTTTATCATTTATATATCCAGGTAATCCAATTACAAATGATAAAAGAGCAATTTCCTTTGTCACATAGTTAATTTTGTACAAGAACACCATGTCCTTTACAAAATAGTGATGCTATGGGTCATAATTATCCAACAGTTGGAGAAGGAGAATTGTAGAATCCAGGTTGCATCCCCATGCATCTCCATGCATTGTCAAAAGTATAGTCACCATTGTCAAACGAAATTCCTAATTTTTTGACAATGGTACAAACCACCAAACCTACTTTAGGTGGATGACCTCCTTTGTTGAATTTTTGGTGTAAGCTTCCAATAAGTGCTTGTTTTTTCTTTGACTTGTGGAGTAAAGCTCCAAGTTTACTTTGGGTGCATTTATTAGTTTATTGTAATAGTGAGCTTGAGTTTCACTATAAATATGGAGCTCATTTGAGAGCTCAAACCATCCCCAACAAGCAATCTTCAAGTAAAGAAAGCTTAGAGTGTAAGCTCTAAGTAAGAGTGTTTAGACTGTAGTTAGTGTTTGAGGTTTTTTGTACAAGTTTTGTAAACCTTATAAATTCTATTCAAGTAGTAATATAGGGTATTTATTTTTCTTCACTAAACCCTCTTCAACGGTCAGAGAATCACAACAGATTTTGGATAGACGTTGTGTTTGGAATGCAGGCAGAGAAAATGATCTAAAGCCAATGGCTTTGTTAGAATATTTACATATTGATCAGAACTGGAAACATGTTGAACCTGTAATTCCTTTTGTGTTATACGCTCTCTAACAAAGTGGAGATCCAATTCTATATGTTTAATGTGTGAGTGACAGTTGGTATTGCTTGCTAGTGCCTCTGTACTCTTGTTATCACCGTACATAACTGGTCTTGAATCTAAGGAGACTCTAAGATCTTTTAACAAGTAAGTTATCCACATAACTTTTGATATAGCCATTGCTAGAGCATTATATTCAGATTCAGTTTTTGATCCGGATACAATATGTTACGTTTTAGAGGACCATGAAATAATATTACTGCCAAGGTAAATGCAGTAACATCCTATAAACTTTCTATTATCTAGATCTACTCCTCAGTCTGCATCTGAATTGGCTGAAAGCTTGTGATGATTGTGATGGAAGAATTGAATGCTAAAATTGGATGTGCTCTGCAGATACCTCAGTACCATTTTACTTGGCTCCCAGTGGAATACAGAAGGAGCAGAAAAAACTGACTAAGTTTGTTAAATGTGAATGCAATTTATGGTCTTGTTAAAAACACGTATTGAAGAGATCATATGATATTTTTGTACAAAGTTGGATTTCCAAACAAAGCACATTTGTCTCACTAACTTTTTAATTATACTAATAGATGTATGGCATCATTTGCTATCAACCATGTGTTTTTTGTTTAAGATATCTCATATATATTTGGTTTGTGATAGATGTAAACCATCAACTAATGGTGTTACTTCTAGACCAAAAATAGTTGAAATCACCAAGATCTTTTAGAGCATAGAAGTTACTGAGCATATGAATTATGGATTCAATAAGTCTGGAATTCGACCCCGTAACAAGTATATCATCCATATAAATGAGAATGACTATTAAGTGTCCTTCCGCATGCTGAATAAACAAAGAAGAATATGACTTTGAAGCGCTAAAACCTCATTTAACTAATGAACTCTTTAGTTGATCATACCAAGCTCTTAGAGCTTGCTTGAGTCCATACAGGGCTTTATTTAGTTTGCCACATATGAGGGATGAACTTTATCAATAAATATTTTTGGTTGATGCATAGAAACCTCTTCTAATAATGTTCCATTCAGAAAAAATTATTTATATCCAACTGTCTGATTTCCTAATGATGCATGACTGCTAAGTTTAATACAATTTTGACTGTACAAGGCTTGACTACAGAACTAAAAGTCTCAAAGAAATCAACTTCATGTGTTTGATGAAACCCATTTGCAACCAATCTAGCCTTGTTATTGAAGATGCTCCCATAAGGATTGTATTTTATCTTGAACACCCACTAATTACCAACTATTTTTGGAGTTGCTTCTACTGGAACCAATGTCCATATTTGATTCTTCTGCAAAGATTCAAACTCCTCTTTCATAGAAACGTACCTGCAATGCAAACTTGGCGCTAGCTGGGTCAATGTCTTGAGCATCAGCAACATAGGTTTTTAGTTTAAAAATTCCTCTTTTGGATCTTGTGATCATCTGATGTTGAGATGGATAACTTGTTTGTTTTGAAACTGGAGCTTGAAGAACAACATTACTACTATCTGATTATGTTGTTCTAAAGGCACCAGAATTGCTATTTATAGAGGATGAGATGTTAAAATGAGAACTGATTCCTAGGAATGAGGAGGGTGATGTAGACTATAGAGCATTATTGTCATTAGCTGTTGAAGAAAATAGAGGAAATTACGAGGATCCACCAGCATGGACTCATAGTAGGTGATCTTATTAAGAAAATGTGTCAAAGTAAAAGTCAATCTGTTCATAATATAGTTGCTTTTAAACTGCAAGAAACTCTTCCGAAGAGTTTCTATGATCATGGTAACCTGGCTACGCTCATCAGTACGAGCTTCATGATTTCGATTGTGTTGAGATAGGTCATCATCTTCAAGACGTGCTTTCGAACTGATGTCCATTTCTTCTTCCTCAGCACGATACTTTTTTGAAATTTCAAAGGTATCTGACTTGTGCTGCATTAGGTAAAGATACCTATATCTTGAATAATCATCAATAAATGTGTCAAAGTATTCATAACCACCTCGGGCCCTTACATTCATTGGTCCACAAATGTCCAAATGTACTTACTGAAGTGGTTGACTGACTCTTATACCTTTTCCAGTAAAAGATCTCTTGGTCATTTTTCCTTCTAGATAAGATTCACAGACTAGTAAAGTTCCAAGCTTTAACTGGTTTAAAGCTCCATTATTTATCAACCTATCTATCCGGTCAAAGCTAATATGACCAAGTATAAGATACCACAGATATGTGTCATCATGAGAAATATTTTGTCGTTTTGTTTTAGGTTTCTCAACCTTAAACATCTCAGTGTTGAGCAGTGAACTATGTGTTAACGGTCTTAACACATATAAGTTTTTCTCTGAATTTCCTGTGCATATAGTTAATCTATTTCTAGCAATAATAACTAAATTTGTATTAAATGAAATAGAAAAACCATCAGCCAAAAGTTTAGAAACAGAAATCAAATTCATGTGAAAACCAAGAATAAATAACACATTGTTCAATTGTAAATAATTACTATTTAAAAAATTTAAAACCGAAACTCCCACCGCTCTAGCTAAAACGGCATCCCATGTCTCGACCCTCATGGTATAGTCACCTTCAACAAGGTCCCTCCATGAGTCAAGTAGCTGCAAATAAGAACAAACATGGTTATTGACTCCAGAATCAACAATCCATACAGATTTATCATCCTCCACTAAAAGAGACTCAATGACAAGTAAATCACATTTACATATAGCCTTCTTCTCTTTCAGCTCAACAAGGTATTTAAGACAGTTCCTTTTCCAATGCCTATCCTTGTTGCAATGGAAACATTTTCTTTGGGATTGCATCATTGGAGCTTCTCTTGTTCTTCTTCATAGGCTTTGCCTTAGCTTTCTTAGCACCTTTCTTCTTTGTCTTCAAAGATTTAGAAGATTCAGTAACATTTGCCTCTCCACTGGGCTTACGAGGATCCACCAGCATGGACTCATAGTAGGTGAGCTCATTAAGCAACTGTGTTAAAGTAAAAGTCAACTTATTCATAACATATTTGCTTTTAAACTACAAGAAACTCTTCGTAAGAGTTTCCATGATCATAGTCACCTTGAGTTCGTCAATACGAGCTCCATGAGTTTCGGCTATGTTGAGATAGGTCATCATCCTTAAGACATGCTCTCGGATTGATGTCTCTCCTTTCATTCTTGTAGTCATCGCCAAAAGCATAGCCTCATGATGTTGCCGCTCTGAAGGCTGCGTGAACATACCCTGCAATGACTCTATCATCAAAGATATTGTAGCCATTAGCTCATGCTTTGCAGAAGAACCTCAGACATCCCTGCTAGTAAGTAGCAACGGGCTTTCTCATTGGCCATGACCCATTTTTGAAGGTATCGCGCACAACTTGGCCAGAATTTTTGGTTGGCTCGAGAGGACATTCCTCCATCGGGACAAAATTAAGGTCTTCACAGACCAATATGGCGTTCATTTTACTTTTCCATTTTACATAGTTTTCTCCCATTATTTTTTCATTTGATGAATTGAAATTATTAGAGAAATTATGGCTAAAAATAAAATAAACATGCATTTTAATATTCATTCATCACCTATCAAAATCATCAAAATATTTAGGCATAAAATTAAACATGATACATGTACCAAATGTTGCACAATTATGACCCATAGCGTCACTATTTGTACAGATCATGGTGTTGTTGTACAAATTAACTATGTGACAAAGGAGATTGCACTCTTATCATTTGTGATTAGATCACCAAGATATATAAATGATAAGAGGTCCTAATGATTTGTTCCTGGATTGAGAATGATATGAGACAGTTTCAGTCCACGAAGGATAAATCATTAAATATCCCTAGTCAGAGTATTATCGAGATTGGACATCGATAAATACGTAAAAGACTCGTATTACACTTATGCGCGTTGTGAGGGCATAACAACATAGTTCTCATATATTTGGGTATAGGATACTCATGCAAGTGTTATAGGAGGTTGTGTTTTACCGATGGTACGGGAAATAGCTTTGCTCTGGATAGACCCCCTCAGAATTCCATTGGTATTATGACTATGTGTCTATGGAAGTCCGAAATCAGGGTAGGTGTATTTGGTCTTAACCTGAGACTTGCACCGCTAATACTTACGATAATCAATATACTTTGGTTTTGGTCGTCCAGGGCTTTAACCGGTTTCTGTGTACGCCTCTTCTGGGTATATCAAGAATCGTAGTGTGTTGGGTGTGATGTCAAGACAGAAGTATCACTTCAGTCATATGGAGATGATGGTCACGTAGGATACGGTACTAGTACTCTTATGTACTGCAGTCATCGGGATAAAATGACAATGTCAGGTTTATCCGATTATAGAGACTAGTTACCAGACATCCGACATGTGCTTCGTACGGGGCAGACACAATTCCAGCCCCAGGCCTAGCACGTGATCATCCGATACTGGATCGACATACGCAATACTATGTATACTACGCCTGATATAGATCATTATTCCTGTAAGGATATTTCTGGAGAATTGGGTAGGCATGGTGCTTTGCTAGAAGCCAACCTTGTCTTGTAAATCGGTACAAACGTAGTACTAGGTACTTACGTGTTCGGATAGTCCGACGTCAGAATTTACTGCCAACATATCTGGGGATCTCATGGGTCGCTTCCCGAAGATTCACCGATGACGTATGACTCGCACTTTAATTAATCTGGGATTAATTAGACGAGAGAGAAAATTAATCTGGGATTAATTGCGGAGATATTTTATCTGGGATAAAATATCAATTAAAGATAGATAATGATTAATTTGGAATTAATCGATAAATTAATATATTCGATATATTAAACGAAATTGGATTTCGACGCGGAATTAAAATCAGATTTTAATTCGGGCGAACGAATTAATTTAGAATTAATTTGTTAGCGACGTGAATAGTGATTTCGCTAGGCAAAATCATTTAATTACGTCGCAACGGAAAATTCGTTAATTTGGAATTAGCGAACCCGAGCCTAGGATTGTTTGCGAACGCATTCGCATTTCGAATTCGAGTGCGGCACGCAAGTCAAATCAAGCGTCAAATCATTAGTCACATCAAGCGTCAAATCACATGTCACTTTGAGTGATGTGACAATTGATTGATTGATTGATTTATGTGACTTGATGGGAGTTGATGGAAATCATTTAATGCTTGACTTTTTGGAAAAAGGAAATAAATATTTGTTTATTTGTTTTTTGAAAACAAATACTAATACAATTTTTGTATCAATCAACACCACTCTCTCTCTTTCTTTCATCTCTCTCTCTCGCCCAACAAAGGGGCTGTTTTTGTTCTTCTTTTCTGGTAAAACCGAGAGCAATGGGAAAAAAAGTGTGGGAAATTTGTGGCAAATTTCTTGAGAGCTAGCACTCCGAGAGACATGCGAAGGTGATAGGGAAGTCCACCCACAAGCTTGGATTCATCTCACAAAGCTTGGAGCTTGATGGAACCTTGCAAAGCCGAAAATGGAGAGCCCAGTTGCAGCTCACTGTCGTGACTTCTCAAAGTCAGAAAATGAATTTTTTTCGTTGCCGCGTCGCTCAACTGATCGATGTGAGTATTCCGCAACTATCTCGTTGTTATTCACACTTGTTTCATGCTTGTTTAATGATCTTGGGAAGCTTAGAGAAACCCAACACCAAGTATAATAAATTAGAAACCTAAAAATAATTACTATGCCACAGAAATCTATCATCCTACAAATAAGTGTCACCGTATGGTAGGTCAAATATTTGCATGAAAGATTGAGACAATCTCAATTGATTAATATATGCAGGAATAACTATTATTCATATATTAACCAACCACCGTTGAATTTGATCAAAAACTTTGATTAACATTTAATCATTCCCTTGTGAGTGTAACCTGTTGTTTCAGAATTCTTGCACTTAACTAGTGAAGTACCGCCATTGGGTAGGTCAGTTCACTAGATACATCTAGAATTCCTATCCCCTCGGAATCCAAACTTGATATTGATCCAAAATAGACATCATCCGTAGGGGGATAAAAACAAAGCCGTCTAGAGGCGCCTTTTGAATCTCACATTTTCGAACTAACAACGGAGATCAAAGGATATATTGTAATATATCACTCTCTCACTCACTATTTAAAATTTAAAGGTTTCTACTTAAAATATTCTAATATTTTAATTCACTAGTGTCGACAAGATTATGCGCGGGTAAAATATAACTCAACTTTATTGGGGCAGTAGTGGAACCCCTAGGGTCGGATCGGTGCCTCGCGCAGCGGAAATGGGTCTAACCCATGGATATCAAGGATGGGTGTAATTTTAAAATATTTAATGAAATAATATATTCCATTACGAGTGTATAGGAAAAAATCGAGGCTGAATCGGAGTCCAGAAACTCAAAAACAAGGAAAACAAAATTCAGTACACACACGAATATGACGGATGTGCTACGGTGCACGCGCGCATAGTGCGTGGAAGCCCAATTTTTTTTAAAAAAAATTGTTTCTCAAATCAATTCCTCCAGCTCTCTTTCCAGAGAGCTGAAGGAATTACGGTCTATTACCCTAATTTCATACGGTCTTCCCTAAACACTTCAAAAATACTCAAAATTAATTTTTTAAATCAAAACCAACATCAACACAAGTTATAAAATAAAATTTAAGTTTTTCAAAATATCAAATATATTTTACAAAAATATAAATTTATTCTAAATACACATTTGCGTAAAATTTGAATCCAATACATAAACCAAATTAGAATCCCAATAAGAAATGTCTCGTGAACAATTATTGGTCACCCAAAAATTGTCAAGTGATTCTAGAATGGTAGCCATAGCTCTAAGCTTTAATCTAGTATTCCAAACTCTAATTTTATGTTTAAGTCTAACATAAATATTTTTACTCAATTGCAAGCATATTGTGTTTATACTTCCAAATTATCCTAACACAATTAATTTGCCTAATTTCAACATTATGTATCTAATACATAATTCAACACTATATGTCTCGCTAATGAAAAATATATCTTTTAGAGAATATCAAACTTACCTAGCAAGGTTGATTCAAAGATCCAATCTACTTCTCTTTGTTGAAATATTTGGAGAATTTCCAAGGATTAGCAAGCTTGATTCCAAGATCCAATCTTGATTCAATGCTAGCAAGCTTTACCCCAAGATCCAATCTTGATTTCTCCTAGATGAAATATTGTAGAGACCTCACAAAGCTTCTCTAAACACTTCTCTAACTTATTCTAATTTCTCAAATACTTGTTTGTATTTAGGATTCTCAAGCTTTTGTTTTGCTTAATTAAAACCGTCCCAAAGTTTGCTATTTATAGCAAAACTTAGGCAATTTTTAATTAATAAAAGTTGTAATAAATTTTCGTGTGGGCTTAATCCAATTTGTCCAAATATATATATTAGGTGTGACTAATCTCCATTGTCTCCCACTTTGATTTAATCCAATTAAATCAAGACAATGATTAGGAAATCGATTAGTTAAATATTTGCCTCTTTGATTTAATCCAATAAGATCCAGCCAAAACCACATAATATTACATACTTACAATTACCATAATATCCTCAAATGTTAGAGATAAATATGATTTTACAATTAAGCCCTTGTATAATTATTGAATTAATCCAATTAGGTCAAAGTAACTAATCAATGTTATCCAATAACACTTGATTATCTTTAGTTGATAATTATAATATCGAATATTATCTTTTATCAAAATTAATCGGCTACCCAAGTGCTCAATGAGTACACATCATATTGGGACTCTCGAAGTTCAGACACGTTCGTCATATAAGCCTAGCTAATATGTACGCAATTCGGCCACCTCTGAATTCGTGAAGAACACGAACCATATTTCTGAACTATACAAGTCAATGACATCATATATGTATAATCCCTCCGTCATAGGCTATCCGAGTTGTGCTTAGGAAACATAGAATACACAGTCAAGTTTCTGAGGCGCACATCTCATGTCGATATGTCCACAAATTGTCATAACCGATGTGATTCACCCTAGGTGATCGACTTTGGCCAAAGCTTTAAGAATCATGACTTTACTCACATGGATACCTAAACCCCTTATGGTACACATACAGGCGATAGATCCTATCTTGCTTTGCACTTCATTAATGAGTGCATCGGTCCACACCCAACGAACATCCAGAGGCCAGACTATGAAAATTTTCTGACATATATGGCATTAAAGTGTTGAAGATCTCACACAAAATCAATGATATCCTATAGTCAAAGGATTACATATGCTACTCGACTCGAGGAGATTTCTATTAACGGTGGTGTGTACTTCCAACTACTAGGAATCACCTGTGAGTCATTCAATATTCGGTCCAACCAATACCCACACGTCTATACGAGTTTCCCAATCTCATGGTACATCGAGTTAAACCATTGGAACCTCTAATTCCAATATATGACATGTGCTAGTCTTCTAGGTTATAGGAATTTGACCGTATTCCAAAACCAACGACGAGGAATATATATACTTCAAGAATAATTTACAATAGTAATATTTTTCCCAATGTCAGACCACATAGTGTCCAGTATTACTATGAGACTTTTCTAAGGTCGATGTCATATTTAAAATATCTATACATCAAACTAATACGCATAATGACAATACCATTAATAAGCTATGAAATAAAAATGTAGTTATTTTATTAATAAATAATAAAATATATAATTCAGATTGGCACTCCAAGCACCAACTTTAACAAACTCCCACTTGCTTAGTGCCAATATGGATGGTACCGTAGTCTCATCTCCTCCATATGTTTATCTAATAACTTAGGAGGTAAGACCTTTGTAAGCGGGTCTGCTATGTTGTCTAGTCCTTGAACCTTCAAGACAACTATGTCTATTCGTTCAGTTATCTCTCTAATTATGTGGTATTTCATTTCCACGTGTTTAGACTTGGAATGCGTTCTCGGCTCCATAGCCTGCGCAATGGCTCCACTATTATCATAATACAATAGGATCGAATCCGCAATACTAGGCATAAAGCCAAGTTCTATGATAACATTTTTAATCCATAATCCTTCTTTAGCAGCTTCTGAAGTTGCTAAAGAAGGATTATGGATTAAAAATTTTATCACAGAACTTGGCGTTATGTCTGAAGCCGTTATAAATTCTGCCTCAGTGGTGGAATTAGCCGTTGAGCATTGCTTTAAACATCGCCAACTAACCGTACCACCGTTAAGGGTAAATATGTATCTTGATGTAGATTTTCTATCATCTGGATCTCCTTTGAAGTTAGAGTCTGTATAACCCTTAACTTGTAGCTCATCTTCTCCATATATCAGAAATGTATCTTTAATACCCTTAAGATATTTCAGGATATATTTCACGGTTGTCCAATGATCATTACTTAGATCAGATTGATATCGGCTGGTCACACTGACACTGAAACTAATGTCAGGTCTAGTACATAGCACAACATACATTATGCTTCCAATACAAGAAGCATATGGTAAGTTAGACATCCTAACTCTCTCTTCCGCAGTTTGAGGTGTCATTTTCTTTGAAAGATGTATGCCATATCGGAAAGGTACATTTACTATCTTACAGTTGGTAAAACCGTACCTTTCTAACATCTTATCAATGTACGTCGATTGTGAAAACCCTATAAGATTCCTAACTCTATCCCGGTAGAGCCTTATACCTAGTATATGAAGCTTCACCCATATCTTGGAGAAGTTCTTGTAAAGGTAGGCTTTCACACTTTGCATCAATCCTATATCATTTCCAATGATAATGATGTCATCTACATACAAGACTAGGAAAAACTATCATCCTCCAACTCATTTTCTTATAAACATATGGTTCTTCCTCGCTCTTGATCAATCCAGATAATCTAATTATCTCATCAAAATGACGATTACAGCTTCATAATACCTGTTTAAGTCAATAAATAGACTTTTGGAGCTTACAAACCAAGTTTGAAGTCTCACTGGATACGAAACCCTCTGGTTATTACATATAGATATCCTCCTCAAGGAATCCATTTAGGAAAGTGGTTTTCACATCCATCTGCCATATCTCATAGTTGTGATATGCAACAATAGCTAAAAGAATCCTAATGGATTTTAACATGGCTACTGGTGAAAAGTTTCATCATAATCGATCCTAGGATGTTGAGTGGAACCTTTTGCTACGAGTTGAGCCTTAAAGGTTTCCACATTTCCATCGGGCCCTCGCTTCCTTTCATAAACATATTTACAACCAATAGGTTAACTCCTTTAGGAAGTTCAACTAAGTCTCAGACTTGATTGTCATGCATTGAATCCATTTAAGATTTCATGGCTTCCTACCATTTTCCCGAATCGATATCCAATATCGCTTCTTTATACGTATTCAGATCTGTTCCTCCAAGAGGAGAACATCAAGGCTCATATCATATGTTAAAAATAATATTTCAGGAGGCCTTGATATTCTATTCGACTTACGTAGAACCTGTGTTGTAGATCTTTTACCTAATTGGATCTCTGGTTCCATCTTAGGTTCCTTACTGTTGGGATCAAACTCATCAAGTTTAATCTTTCTACACTTCCCATTATTTCTCAAAAATTCATTTTCAAGAAAGTGTCAAAGCGAACAACAAATACATTTCGTTGCTCAGAATCATAGAATTGATATCCCAAAGAATTTTCAGGATATCCAACGAACCTATATTTATACCATCTCGGTGCTAGTTTATCCCACTGCGTGATTCCAACATATGCAGGACAACCCCAAATCTTTAAATGTCTAAGACATGGATTTCTACCAAACCATATCTGATAAGGTGGTCGTAGATAGAAATAGCTTTTGATGGAACTCTATTAAGTATGTGTGCAGTAGTTATTAGGGTTGGTGCTTGAGCGCCAATCCGGATCGAATTTATGTCCGATTCATGAATACGAGCAGTAATGTTTTCCATAATATTACTTAATTATGGTTGCACCTCTTGTCTTTTATTATATATATTCGATCTAATTTATTAGATTGGAACTAAATCATGTTTAGTGATATATATATATATATTAGAAAAAGACCCGATAATATATAATGTAGTGCGCAATTACAACGTAGCTTGTAATTGACATTGGGAAGTGTCACTACTAGAAATATATTATCAAATTAAGTTCCTGGTCAAGATTTACTAACACGGGTCGGTTAGTAAAATCCGCTGAGACCAGTACATGTCGTATATCGGACTTGGTCCGATGGTTTATCTCAATGAACCATGAGTCTCGGGAGACTCGTACAGACATGTAGGTATTTATTTGATAAACATTAAATAACTCACCAAAGATTACCTAATAGATGGTACGCCAACGTCGATAAGAATCTTCTTGGGTTAAGTAGCATAGTGATTTTTTGACTTGAGATACCACTGTGGATATATGAGTTATCCTCCACACTTAGATGGAAGTCACATCACCGTTCTATTAAGATCAGACCTCCCCCTATTCGTTGGGTGTGGACTCATACTCATGATATCCTGTGTGTATCAAGAAAAAATCCGCCAGTCTTGTGTACATGGCATATATTAATTATATGACTAGCAGTCTGTTAATCCATGGCCATGGTATACTTCGGAAGTAAGTTCCGAGTGTTATTTAGAAGATTGCTAGTAGATACGTCGACACGATTATACCTATAGAGATTTGATGTTTATATTTATATCTCTGGGATAATCCGCATACTGTGATGAAGGGATTATGCGAATGCAATGACCTCGACCTGTATGATTCAGCGAGGAGTTTATCCGTGGTCATCATAATTTATGGGTGGGTAAATTATGGACATGAAATTTGATTTCGTGACAGATATGTCTGAGAGAGTCTCACTAATGAAATATACTCGTAGAGCACAATGGCAACTTTTATGAATAATGGAGATTATTTATAAATCGTTTAACCATTAAACGAAAAATACATGCATAAGGACCTAATGGTCATTCCTAATTAATGTGTATTTGTATTTAATATTTGATATTATTAAATACACATTAATTAATTGTCAAATTGAGATATTCGACAATATATTAATATATGTATGTGAGATATTTAATGTAAATATAATACATATATTTAAAAATATTGTATTTAATTATTTAATTGTTAAATAATTAAATTAATTAAAAAATAAATATCTTTGCCATGATTAATGTTAGGAAATGGCATGATTTGGTTGGTTCATTTGTTGATTTACTTTATGATAAAGATTATCATTTACAACAAGTAACCTTTAACAAATCAAAATTAAACAAAAATCATATATTTGATATTATTTATTTTTATCATTTTCGGCCAAAGCAAAAAATGAAATATAATTTGTTTTTGTTTCATTTTTGTTACACAACACAAGTTACAATATATTTTACTAAGTAAAGTTTGAGAGAAAGTTAAAGAACAAAAAGAGAAAAGCTTGGGAAAATTTTGATTTTGTAAGTATTTTCTTATTTTCTTCAACTTGAAAATTGTTTCCATGTTTCTAAGCTTCAATATGTGTTGCTTAGAATTTTCTCTACTATTTACTTATTGATCGGTGAAATCACTCACGCAACGCAAGCGCACGTATCGCTCAAAGTATAAAAATGTATCAATCCCACGAGGACTTAATACCTAAGCTATTAATTTATGGAGCCAAAATTTAAGAGTATATAATAGATTGGTTGTTTGATTGGTTTGTGATTTTAAACTAAAACAAGTAAATAAAACAGTGGGAATGTAAGTGAAAGGAAAATTCAATATTATAAAACTATCTAGGGTTGTGAATTTTTCCAATATCTTTTAAAGATGAAGTGGTTACCTCATGTTTGTGCAAAATATCGGTTTATTAACCTGGAACATGAATTTATGCAAAAGCCTATGTCGACGGTCAGATACAAATACCCAAATAACCCAATTAATCATATGTCTATGTCACCCAAGTTACCTGAATTTATTAAGATTAAGTTCCAATTGTGGCTACCCCCGCCCGACAGGTATATGTCTATCCTGGAAGGAAATCTATTAAGAGGTATCTAATCCTTAAGGGAGATCGTGGGCTATTAAGTTTAAGGCTGAAACCTAAAAATCCATTCGTCAAGTTCATTTTAAGTTTCCATATCAATCTTATTAATATCCAGTTAACAAGAAGTATTAAGCTTAAGACTTAATAAATAAATTTTTATAATACCCAAGTCACAAAATAACCCCTTATAAACCGGTGATATTGGAATTCATCACAACCCCAGATAACGGGTTTAGTTACAACACATATCTAGGACTAGTAAAAGCTTAAATAAAGTAAATGACATAAAGTAAAGCTTTGAAATTAAAAAGGTAAATAAAGAAATAAAGAAAATGATGGGGTTAGAGGATCCACTTTTATTACTTCTATTTTAGATATCTCCCTTATTATAATATATTAATTTTGCAAGACATTACCAACCGACCATATAGGCGGTATCCTGATTAAGTCAGATTTATGATTAATTCCAACCTATCATAAAGGCGGTATCCAATTTAGTCAAGTTAAAATCAATTTAATTAAGTCCAACCGAACATAGAGGCGATATCCCATTAAGTCAGGTTTTAAATAGTTTAGATATTATAATTAAGGGAGATTAATCTAAATATTAGTAATAAAAGCTTAACCTTTCACTCCAACAGAGGGGAGTTACCTCCTCATACTGAAAAGTAAAAATAAAGACTGAAAAGTAAAATAAAAAAAGTAATATTGTGTAAAATAAAAAATTAAATACAGAAAGCTATAAATAAACAAACAAGATACAATCTTCTTAGTATTCTAAGGAAATTCCTAGAAGAATGTATGAAATTTACAAATGAAATGGCTTGGTATTTATAGGAAAAATTTTGCCTTCACCAATTTCTCCATAATTTATCAACTAATTTCTCCACCAAACATGGTACCAAACATGACACCAAATCCTCCACCAAACATGCAAGCATGTTTGGTGGAAGTTTGACAATTTTCATTTTTTATTTTATTTTATTTTATTTTTTGTTTTGAAAATGAATTTAATAATTACACATAACATACTTCCAGATATTTTAATCTGGAACTTGAATCACTTCAATCCAATATCGGAGTAGAAAGTTATGGCCAAAATACGAAAATTGCACAAAGCTGAAATTTCTGAAATTGTACTTCGTTAGAACACCATTTCAAGTTTCCAACCTCCAAAATCCAAATGTCAAGTCCAGGTTTTGCCCTTATTTGTTCCATATTTCATCCTGATTGATTCCATTGAGTCCCAATTTTATTTTATCTACAAAATAAACTAAAACACATCAAAACGTTAATAAAACTCGAGAAACTATACAAAATATTAAGTAAAAAGGATTGATGTTGATTAGAAACTAATTGATAAACCTTATCACATATGTAAATTAATTGATTAGAAACTTGCTGGATTGATGTTGCATGTGTGTATGAACCAAGTATGCTTATAAATGGTTATTAAGCATTCTTTTGATTAATTAGTAATCAAGTTGCCATTCTAGAGTTGCTAAGCCACTCATTGATGACCTAGAATTATTCTTGAGTTGTTTCATGATGGTGAGACTTGTTTGGTGTGGTAAAGATTGGATTAAAGTTTTGAATTTGTTTAATTTGGTGTATTTTATCAATTTGAAGAAATTATAAAATTAGGGTTCATAACCCTTTCCAAATTTTGGGTTTTTCATATATGTGGTGTATTATGATGTATATTAATTTTGAGAATGATTGTATTTGATTTTGACTTGTTTTGAACAAGAAATTACTAAAATGCAAAACCCAGAAAATTCTGGGGCTTCTCGACAATTTGACAAAATTTTTGATTTTGTGTTGCAATTTTGATTTTCATGTATTAGACATGTATAAATCATTTTGGGATTGATTTGGAATCACTTAAATATGTATTTGACAATTTGAGGACCAAAATGATCAAAATGTAAAGTTATGGGGTTAATTCGATAATTATAAGAAATTTGATTTCTTGGTTTATAATTTCAGATTTTATATATTGAGTAATTAAAATAAATAATTTTATTTTAATTGTCCAAGAAAAATAATTACCGCAATTTGTTTCGGAGCGAAAATAAGCATAAACGGTGAAAAACGACGTTACCGGGTAACAGCTGCCTAAACAGTGAACTTGTCACTGTTCGGGTAGTCCACGAACTGTCCAAATGTATTTGGGGCTGTCCTGGCTAGTCCCCATGTACATTAGTCGGTTGGTTCGGTCGAAAACGCATTTTATGCTATTTTGTGGAAAAAAAATTTCGCAAAAATTTTGCGGTGTCTCCATATTATTTATGTTGTTATATGATATCGAATAAATAAGTTTAGGTGAAATATGATTGAATTATTAATATTGGATATTGAATAATTTATTCGTAAGTTTAAAAATTTTAAACTACGATTTCACTCGAACCGCGCTCCTTCCGCTGCACCGCCCTGATAAAACCCCAACAACAGTAAGTAAAACATAACCCCAAAGGTAATAAGAAAGATATGTATAGCTCATCATTGTTCGCACCATATCTAATAAAATATGATTTCTACGCTTAGACACACTATTGTGATGGGGTGTTCTAGGTGGGCTATATTGGGCAAGAATTCCATTCTCCCTTAAATAAATTCTGAATTCTTCACTTATGTATTGACTACCTCGATCTGATCTAAGGCACTTGATTAATTTACTGGTTTGTTTTTCTATTTCGTTCCAAAATATTTGAACTTGTCAAATGTTTCCGACTTATGTTTCATCAATAGAAATATCCATATATAGACTTGTCATATGTGAAAGTCACAAAATATGTTGAACCATCATGAGCGACATGATTTAATGGACCGCACACATCGCTGTGTATTAGCTCCAATAAATCTCCAGCACGGTATCCAACACCTAGAAATGGGGCCTTTGTCATATTTCCTTGGATACATAACTCACAAATTGGATAAAGATCTAAGGTAAGATTTTCAATCAAACCATCATTTACCAATTTGGATAGACGTTTAACATCTATGTGGCCCAATCTCATATGCCATAATTCAATATTATTTAATTCAGATTTCCTATTTGTATTTTCCTCAATATTAAAGACATCTCTATAAGTTTCCAAAATATAGTGATTTGATAAAGAACATTCACATTTCAATAAATTATCTTTATCATATAAACATAAAGTTTCATCCTTAATGTTTATTTTATATCCTTCTTTATCTAATATTGGCTGTGATATTATTTGTCTGATAAGTGAGGGTACATAATAACAGTCTTGTAAATTTAATTTACAACTATTGGTGAGATCTAAAACAATTGTTCCTATGGCTTTAACATCTAATGTCTCGCCATTGGCAACTCTAAGCTGGATCTCCCCTTTATTCAGCCTTCTTTTTACCCTCATTACCTGTAGGGAGTTGCAAATATGAGTAGGACTGCAGTGTCTAACACCTATCCACTATTTGCATCTAAGGCTAATGAGATGTCAATAATTGGAAAAATACAAAGCATACCTAAAGGTCATGTTTTTCCTTTCAGTTCTGGACAGTCGTTCTTCCAGTGTCCAGACTTCTTGCAATGTAAACATTGATCACGAGCTATTAGCGGTTTTACGCCTTTACGCTTCTTGGAGTTCTTCTTTGATATATTATTCTTCCCCATTTTGATTTTCTTTGACTTCCCAGAAGTCTTCGAAGAGCCAGCTCCACCATGGAGGTACAAAGTGGGGTTGCCTTTGCTCATATCATGCTCCGCCGTGCGTAACATGTAATGAAGTTCTTCATAGCTGGCTTGCATCAACTGCATATGGAAGTTTAACACAAAGCCAGCATAAGATCCAGGAAAAGAAGACAGAATCAAATTACGGCCCAACCGTTCATCAATCACAATGCCCTATTGTTCCAGATATCAGATCTGGTCGATCATGTTCAAAACATGAATGCTGACAGCTCCTCTATCCTTGAGTTCATCATGGAATACTTCCTTAGACCTCCGATAAATTTTGATCTCTTGATTTCCTTCGAAAAACTCCCTGAGTGTTCGCATAATGCTCCAAGCATCTGGTACCTCTATGTACTGTCTCATCAAATCTGGAACCATTGATCCCAAGATTTATGATTTCACTTTCAGGTTATCATCCTTCCATCTAGCTCTTCTAAAGTGGAGTCAGGATCGATTTCAACAGGCAGTGGATTGACAGTGACATAAGTCAACTTTTCAAACTCCAAGACAAAGCGTATATTCATTTCCCATTCGAAATAGTTCTCGACTTCGTTTAGCTTATTGGTATCCAAAAGTTTCATCAATGGATTAGCTGAAGCCATCTACAAGACAATATTTTAAACAGTAGGATGACATTTTTCATTTCAAAATAATAACACTAATTGATTATGGAATTTTAAATCTATTAGTGTTCTCCCACTACTTTATGTAATTCTGTAATCTCCCTTAAGAAAAAATAGGAATTTGACTATCAAAATTCCATAGTGGGAAGTGGATCCCATGATATTTACTCCAGCCTCAACCATCGACGGTCTTCGCCTTTATAAACTCATTCGGTAAACCTCCAAGATCAATCACATTCATATGACTCATAGTTTGGTCGTGAACCATTTCTTATCCTCACACTATCGACGGTCTTAGATTAAGACATATTCTAGGTGTATACTTGTCAATATACACTAATGAGCTTCGTATGTATACCCTCACAATAATGACGGTATTGGGTAAATGCGTTAACTCATCACACTACATCTAATGTTTTACCGAATTGACCTAAGTTACAGACACTTATATCTTCATAATAATGACGGTAGTGGATATAAGTAGTAAGAACTCATTCATCTTCATATTGACAAGACGGACCATCCAATATTACTATTACTATTACTTAAATAAAATAATTACCTAATCATGGAACATTTATGACAATCAAGTTATTAATTTAATTGGATCAAAATTTTAATTTAAAACATGCAATACATATCTAATATGACATATGCATAATTAAATTAAAATTACTATGACATAGATTCAAAAAACATGTGTTGTGTGGTTAAGTCTTGTTACTGATACCATTATGTTGGGGCAATTGTGGAACTCCTAGGGTCGGATCGGTACCCCACACAGCGTAAATGGGTCTAACCCGTGGATATCAAGCATTGGTGAAATTTTAAAATATTTAATGAAATATTATATTCCATTACGAGTGTATAGAAAAAAATAGGGCTGAATCGAAGTTTAAAAACCAAAAAATGGGAAAAATAAAATTCAGCGCGCGCACGCAAATGATACTGATGAGTGGTAAATGTATCACTATTTTCCACTCATTTGACCTAATATTTTGTATAGTTTCTTGAGTTTTGTGAATATTTTGATTTTTTTTTGTTATTTTATATATAAATAAAGTTTCAGGACTCTCTGGAAGCAATTCAGGGCCAAAACAGTGAAAAACAGACAAAAAAGGCAAAATAATAATTTGGGCATCGCGACGCGTAAGCCTTCTGCGTCGCGACCGCTAACGTATGCTGGACCTTGCTAACGTGCGCCGAATCATGCTAAAATACATTGGAACACGTGTCAAAATTTGAGAAGTCTGCTAACATGCGCACTTGCTAACATGCGCTTGCCAAAGGTCAACATCATAGCAGATCCGCTAACGTGCGCCGTGCCATGTGTCATCATCACATGCTGATGAAAATCACCATCGCGATGTGTCATCTACGTGTCGTTTACGTGTCAGCCACGTGGCGTCCACATCAGTCACATGCCGAGTCAGCTTGCCACGTGTCAGCCATGTCATCATCAGCCAATCATCTTATGCCATGTGTCACCATCACACGCTACCGACAATCGCCATCGCCACATCATCACCACGTCATCGCCACGTCAGTAAAATTATTGAGTAATCATTCAGCTGCCGGCGCCGCCTGCCACGTGTCGTAAGATCTGCATTCCACACCGTAATTCACGGCTTGTCGCGATGCGCCAAGTGTAGCATGTCGCGACGCGCGAGGCCTACCGCCGCCTATAAATTCAGGCCGAATTTTTTGCATTTCAGATTCATACATTCATCTCTGTAATTTCTTAAGAATACTAAGAAGATTGTATCTTATTTGTTTAATTTCAGTTCTGTAATTAATTTTATTACTTTTAGGTAGAGTACTAACATTTCTTTACTTTTTCAGTTTTTACTTTTCAGTAATGAGGAGGTAACTCCCCCCTATTGGGGTAAAAGGTAAAGCTTTTATCATTGCTATTTAGATTAATCTCACTTAATTATAATATAATAACTATTTAAAACCTGACTTAAATGAGGATACCGCTATATTGGCCGGTTGGTAATTAATTATAAATTGATTTTAACCTGACTAAGCAAGGATACCGCCTGGTTGGTCGATAGGTAATTAATTATTAATTTGACTTATTCAGGATACCGCCTAAATGGCTGGTTGGTAATATCACACAAGTTAATATATTATATTAAGGGAGATATATAAAATAGTAGTAATAGAAGTGGATCCTTTAACCCCTAACATTTTCGTAGCTAAGCCCGTTATCTGAGGTTGTGAAGAATTCCAATAGCACCGCTTTATAAAGGGGTTATTTTATAGTTTGAATAATATAAAGGTTTACTTATTAAGTCTTAAGCTTAATGCGACTTGTTAACTGGCCTCTAACAAGATTGATCTCGTAAACTTAAAATAAACTTGACAAAGGAATTTTAGGTTTCAGCCTTAGACTTAATAGCCCACAATCTTCCTTGAGGATATATAACCCTTTAATAGATTTCCTTATAGGATAGACATATACCTGTCGGACGGGGGTAGCCATAATTGGAACTTAATCTTAATGAATTCAGGTAACTTGGTTGACATAGATATATGATTTAATTGGGTTACACTGGGTATTTGCATCTGACCATCGACAGAGGCTTTTGCAGAATTTCGTGTTCCAGGTTAGTAAACCAATATATTACACAAACATGAAATAACCTTCATCTTTAAAAAGGTATTGGAAGAATTCACAACCCTGGATATTTTAAAATATTGAATTTTCCTTAATCTACTTTCGTGCTATTTTCATTTACTTGTTTTAATTTTAAAGTCACCATCCAATCAAAACAATCAATCTGTTAGGTACTCGTAAATATTTGGCTTCATAAATTAATAGTTTAGGTATTAAGTCCTCGTGGGATCGATACTTTTTATAATACTTGAATGATACGTACGCTTGCGTTATACTCGTGTGATGACGCACCGGTTAAGTTTTTGGCGCCGTTACCGGGGAAATATTTATCTTTCACTATTAGTTTTGGGGTTACATACGTTATTTGTATCTAATTTCTTTTTACTTATGATTTCTGTTTTCGTGTGTTTCGGGTTCTCAGACACTACATGAGACGAACTAGAAGCTTTGAACTCCGACCGCTTGACCCGGAGATTGAAAGATTCATCATATAGTTGAGAAGGGAAAGGCGAGAAGGCCAAGAAACAATCATTAACATGGAACTTGAACCTTTGGAAGTTGCACCACCAATTCCCATTCGAGACAGAACCATTCCGGTGGTTGACAGCTTCATTTCATGTATTGTATTTCCTCCCTTACCAGCAAATGCGTATGACATCAAAACATGCATTCATATGATTCAGCAGTCAGTGCCGTTTGGAGGGAATGCAACTGAAGATCCTAATGCCTACATCAGCAACTTCCTAGAAGTTTGCGGCACTTTCAATTACAACTGAGCAGCTGAAGAAGCTATGAGACTGTATGTTTTCCTATATTCCTTAAAAGACAGAGCGAAGGCTTGGCTACATTCACTACCAGTAGGTTCCATCACAACTTGGAACACTCTAGCCACCAAATTCCTTGAAAAGTATTTTCCACCAGCCAGAACAGTAAAATTGAGGAATGACATCACATCCTTTGTACAACATGACTCAAAAACTCTCTACGAAGCTTGGGAAAGGTACAAGAATTTGCTCCGGAAATGTCCTCACCATGAGATTCCAAAATGGCTTCAAGTCCAAACTTAATGGACTTTCTGGACTAATGAAAACCACAATTGATGCTGCTGCTGGAGGTGCTTTAATGGAAAAAGAGAAGATCAAGCCTGTGACTTAATCGAATAAATGGCTAACAATAATTCCTTGTGGCCAACAGAAAGGAGCATGATCCTGAGAATTGCAGGAATTTATGAAGTTGGAGCCAACTCAGCAGTGAATACTAAGTTCGATCAGATGTGCAAATGCTTGGAAACACTCAGCGCGCAAGTTGTAAACATAGTCGGAGCCACAAGTTCACCATATGGAGGAGTACTAGAACCAAACCAACAAGAAGAGACAGTGAACTATGTCAACAATTTCAACAGACAGGGGAACAATCCATATTCTAACACCTACAACCCATAGTGGATGAATCATCCTAATTTTTCATGGAGCAATAATTCAGGGAAAAAGAACAATCCACCACCTGGATTCCAACAACAAAAAAAAGGCCAAGAGTTTGAAAAAGAACCAGAAATGAATGAATGGATTGCAGAGATGTTCAAAAAGCAAAAAGTAACATATGATGCTATGTTTCAAAGTCAATCTGCCTCTATCAAAGCACTGGAGAATCAAATTGGACAACTGGCCAATGCTCAGAGTTACAGACCACCAGGAAATCTTCCCAGTAACACAGAACCAAATCCAAGGAACATGGGGAATGAGCAATGTCATGCCATCATTTTAAAAAGCGGTACTGAGATCAACAAAGATGTTGGAATCAAGGCATCCACTGAGGAAGTTCCAAATAAAGCAGATCCATAGATGGAGGAAAAAGATCAAGAAAGATTCACTCCACCTCCAACTTTTCCACAGAATCTCCAGAAAAATAAACTGGACAAGCAGTTTTCTCGATTCATGGAGATCTTCAAAAAGCTGCATGTCAACATTCCATTTGCAGAAGCGTTGGAACAAATGCCCAGCTATGTCAAATTCATGAAAGACATTCTTTCACGAAAGATTGAGAGATTACGAGACAGTAGCATTGACAGAAGAATGCAATGCCATCATTCAGAGGAAGCTTCCCCCAAAGTTGAAAGATCCTGATAGTTTCACTGTCCCTTGTACCATATGAGAGTATGACTTCGGTAAGGCTTTGTGTGATTTAGGTGCAAGTTTTAACTTGATACCTTTTTCTATTTACAGGAAACTGCATATTGGAGAAACAATGCCCACCTCAGTCTCTCTGCAACTTGATGATAGAACGCTCGTATTTCCGAGAGGTGTAGTTGAAGATGTGCTGGTCAAAGTTGACAAATTCATTTTCCCAGTAGATTTTATTGTCCTTGATATGGAGGAAGACAAAAACGTTCCAATCATCCTCGGGAGACCATTCTTGGCTACAGGACGAACCATTATTGATGTACAAAAAGGTGAACTAACCATGAGGGTTCAAGATCAAGAAGTAACATTCAATGTTTTCAAAGCCATGGAATTTCCGAATGATAAAAAGAATGAGGAATGTCTTAGACTTGATGTGAGAGATAATACCGTCTAGAAATCTAATGAAAAGCAAAGTTCAACTGCCAAACTTAAAGCATGCAATCTACTTTTGGAGCTTGAAGATAAAGTGTACTGCACACTGAACAAGTCAAATCTTGATCTACTAGTAACTGATGAGAAACAGTTCCACCAGCTCAACAAACTGGAGGAATTCCACATACAGCCTTTCGAGAATGCAAAATTGTACAAAGAAAATGCAAAAAGAGACAGGATGAGAAGTTAGTGCGCATACAACTAGAACCGGGGCAATGGGTATTGTGAAACAAATCAAGCTTGAAACTCTTCCCATGGAAGCCAAAATCACGGTGGTCAGGTCCATTCTTAATCACCAAAGTTTTACCAGATAAAGCCGTTGAGTTACATGATCCCAACTCCAACAAAACATTTAAGGTTAAAAATAAGCGTGTCAAGCACTACTGGGGAGAAACATTTGAGCGACAAAAAGAAAGTGTCACACTTTCAGATCTAGCCTAACATTCGGGCAGTCATGTTTAGCTGACGACTTTCAACTTAGCGCTAGCAGAGAGGTAACCCTTGCAATTTTTGTATATATTCAGATTTGGTGTGTTTTATTTTTGTGTGTCAATTTGTGTATGTGAAGTCACACTTCAGGATGGAAGAAGATCTAGCAAATCTTCACAAGCAATTTCCTTCTCTCCCTCGAAAATCTTTGATGAAAGTCTACAAAGCTCGCTTGGAACGAATGAGACTACTGATGATCAAAGGTATTCCTACTGACATTCGTTGGATTATTGAAGCATGGGTCCGATTGGCAGGTGAGTCCCCTGACTCTTTTATTTCACATCTACCTGATTTAGGAAGAAGCACCTATGCTAAAATGAGAAGAGCTAAAAGAATGGGTGTTTGTTTCAAATGTGCTCGCATGACATGTAATACTCGTTGTCGTTCTTTAGGAATGGTGTCTGATAAACGTGAAGATAAGATTAATTTCATTAGCGATGGCTTGAGTAAGGAGTCTTTGGATGACATATCTAAAACTCTTAAGACGCATCCCAGTGGAAATGTGTATCACAAAATTCGCTTGTTATATACACAATTCCAAAAGGAAAGACAATAGTATAGTCTCGGAAATCTGACTCTAAAAGACCATGTTTGCCAATTTATAAGAAAATTGGATGGGAAGCTTGTCCCTGACGCATAGACGTCATTCAAGCCGTTACTTTCTTGTAAATATTATATCTCGTTGTCTTTTCCTAATAATTGTGATTTGTTTTGTTGTTTTCTTTTATTTTCTCCGACAGGATCCAGATTGTTTTGACATTTCATGATTTCTTTTATTGTTTTGCTAATAATCGTTCTTTGGAAGATACTAGTGCAATTATTACTCACCCATTTTCAGGTGTTATAAATTCAACTCATCTTTGCACTTTTGAAGGCATCCAGATTTGAGAGAAAAGAAACATACATAAAATGGAAGCCACTTCAAGAAGATGAGTTGTAAATATCTATGTCTTTTGTGGTACTAGTGTTTTTACTAAGCCACAATACGTAGCGGCATCACATGAATTGGGTCGAGTCTTAGTTGAAAGGAATATGCACCTAGTATATGGCGGTGGCAATCTTAGACTAATGTGGATCTTTTCAAAGGCCGTACATGATGGATGCAGTCAAGTTCTGGGAATCATCCCAAAATCTTTGGCGGAGGCGAATCTGATAGGACCATCAAATGGAGAGGAACTAATTGTGCCAGGTATGTCTGAATGACTGGTAGAAATGATTAACCATGCTGATGCTTTTATTGCTTTGCCAGGTGGCTTGGGCACGATGGAGGAAATATTTACAGTATTATCTTGGGCGAACTTGAACATACACCAGAAACCGATTGGACTGTTTAACGCTGATAGATTCTATGATTTTCTTGTGTATTTCTTGATGATGCCCGGAGAAATCGTGTCAAAACCTTTAAAAGAACTCATTTTCACTGCCAGAATTGCCCCAGATTTAATGACCAAATCTTAGCCTTTGAACCATAAATTGACCCTATCCATTCAAGATAAACTGGTCCAATAATGATCGTGGTAAAAAACGTCGGATAAATCTGGATCTTAACCTTTAATTTTAATGTAGAATTTCAGCTAACCAGGTACTATATTCTAAACTCATCTTCTACTTTTTAAGACATCGGAGACAATGTCTCATTTAGGTTTGGGGGTGGGGAATAGTTGTAGTATTTTATTGTTTTTATTTTTAGTCCAAAATTTTCGAAAAATTCAAAAACAAAATTGAAAAACTTTACAAAAATCAAAAAAAATATTTTGTGTTTTTTGTGTTTTAATTTGATTAATCAGGTGAAATTGGTATGAGATAGCTGTGTAAGGAGTTTCCACTCCTGAAACATATCTCAACCTATTTCGGAACAAGTTAATTTTTGTTTATTTCCTTTTGAATTATTTAATTTGTGAATTCTCCATAAAACTGATTAAAATGAATCTTCATATGCTCAGTTGACAGATATTATCAACATACATGGTAATATTTGGACATGAGTTGTAATTGACAAGTTTGTAATATTCAGTGCTCTGGTTTAATTGGAGGAAGCATCTTAAAAAACGATGGGATAAAAAAAAATCAGAAAAATATTCCATTGCTTAAAAAAAGGTGTGAATTCTGATACAACTTTAGGACAAAAATATACCTTCTTTTCAACTACACTTGTGACTATTGTGGGGCAAAATGAGTTGATTAATATTTTGTTGGCTGTGTGTATGGAGAATGGTAAAAATAGTCGGAGAATTTACTTATTCGGTAATTTAGAAAGAAATAAAACAATTCTAAACTTGGATAAGAAGTTTCACTTGTTTAGTCACTAACTTTTTTATCCTATTTTCTCTTGTCTTTTTGTTTTTGTGTGTATTAGTTTTACTATCTTTTTACTTTTGTAAAATGTTTGTGGGTATCGTTGCTGTAACCTTCAAGAGACTACAACTCGTCCACTAGGGACACCTAGGGGTTAAAAGGCTTGTTGCATACGCTAAATGAAACCGTGATCCTACGAAAGTGGCTTAGCTTAATTTTATTTTAAAGATGTTTATGTTATTTTATTTTATTGTTTTGCTCGATGACTAGCAAAATGTTAGGTTTGGGGGTGTGATGAGTGGTAAATATATCACTATTTCCCACTCATTTGACCTAATATTTTGTATAGTTTCTTGAGTTTTGTGAATATTTTGATGTGTTTTGTGTTATTTTGTAGATAAATAAAGTTTCAGGACTCTCTGGAAGCAATTCAGGGCCAAAACAGTGAAAACGGACAAAAAAGGCAAATCGTAATTTGGGCGTCGTGACCAATAACGTGCGCCGGACCTTGATAACGTGCGCCAAATCATGCTAAAATGCACCGGAACACGTGTCAAAATTTGAGAAGTCTGCTGACATACGCACTTGCTAACGTGCGCCTGCCACGTGTAAACATCAGAGCAGATCCGCTAACGTGCGTCGTGCCACGTGTCATCATCACATGCTGCCGACAATCGCCATTGCCACATATCGGCTACGTGTCATCCATGTGTCAGCCATGTGGCATCCATATCAGTCACATGCCGAGTCAGCTTGCCACGTGTCAGCCACGTCATCATCAGCCAATCATCTTATGCCATGTGTCACCATCACACGCTACCGACAATCGCCATCGCCACGTTAGCATAATTATTGAGTATTATTCAGCTACCGGTGCCGCCTGCCACGTGTCGTAAGATCTGTATTCCATGCCGCAATTCACGGCGCGTCGCGACATGCCAAGGGTAGCGCATCGCGACTCGCGAGGCCTACTGACGCCTATAAATTCAGGCCGAATTTTCCATTTCAGGTTCATACCTTCTTCTCTGTAATTCCTTAAGAATACTAAGAAGATTGTATCTTGTTTGTTAATTTCAGTTCTGTAATTAATTTTATTTACTTTTACGTAGAGTACTTACATTTCTTTACTTTTTCAGTTCTTACTTTTCAGTAATGAGGAGGCAACTCCCCCTGTTGGGATAAAAGGTAAAGCTTTTATTATTGCAATTTAGATTAATCTCCCTTAATTATAATATAATAACTATTTAAAACCTGACTTAATGAGGATACCGCTATATTGGCTGGTTGGTAATTAATTATAAATTGATTTTAACTTGACTAAGCAAGGATACCGCCTGGTTGGTCGGTTGGTAATTAATTATTAATTTGACTTAATCAGGATACCGCCTATATGGCTGGTTGGTAATATCACACAAGTTAATATATTATATTAAGGAAGATATCTAAAATTGTAGTAATAGAAGTGGATCTTTTAACCCCAGTATTATCTTTTATTGTACTTTTACCTTTTTAATTCCCAACATTTAATTTTCAGCATTTTACTTTATGTCTTTTATTTTTAAGCTTTTACTAGTTGTAAATATGTGTAATAGCTAAGCCTGTTATCTGGGGTTGTGAAGAATTCCAATATCACCGGTTTATAAGGGGTTATTTTATAGTTTGAATAATATAAAAGTTTACTTATTAAGTCTTAAGCTTAATGTGTCTTGTTAACTGGCCACTAATAAGATTGATCTGGTAAACATAAAATAAACTTGACAAAATAATTTTAGGTTTCAGCCTTAGACTTAATAGCCCACAATCTTCCTTGAGGATAGATAACCCTTTAATAGATTTCTTTACAGGATAGACATATACCTGTCGGGCGGGGGTAGCCATAATTGGAACTTAATCTTAATGAATTCAGGTAACTTGGTTGACATAGATATATGATTTAATTATGTTACACTGGCTATTTGCATATGACTATCGACAAAGGCTTTTGCAGAATTTCGTGTTCCAGGTTAGTAAACCAATATATTACACAAACATGAAATAACCACTTCATCTTTAAAAAGGTATTGGAAGAATTCACAACCCTGGATAGTTTAAAAATATTGAATTTTCTTTAATATACTTTCGTACTATTTTCATTTACTTGTTTTAATTTAAAAGTCACCATCCAATCAAAACAATCAATTTGTTAGGTACTCGTAAATATTTGCCTTTATAAATTAATAGTTTAAGTATTAAGTCCTCGTGGGATCGATACTTTTTATACTACTTGAACGATACGTGCGCTTCCGTTATACGCGTGTGATTACACACCGGTCAGATACACGTGCTACAGTGCACACGAGAATTGTGCGTGCACAGTGCGGGCAAGCGTAATTTTTTTTTTAAAACTTTTTCTCAAATAAATTCCTTCAGCTCTGATTCCAGAGAGCTGAAGGAATTACGGTCTATTATCCTAATTTCTTACGGTCTTACCTAAACACTTCAAAAACACCAAAAATTAATTTTTAACATCAAAACCAACATCAACAAATGTTATAAACAAAATTCAAGTTTTTTAAAATATCAAATATTTTTACAAAAACATAAATTTATTCTAAATACTCACTTGCGTAAAATTTGAATCCAATACATAAACCAAATTATAATCCCAATAAGAAATGTCTCGTGAACAATTCTTGGTCACCCAAAGATGGTCAAGTGATTCTAGAATGGTAGTCATAGCTCTAAACTTTAATCTAGTATTCCAAACTCCAATTTTATGTTTAAGTCTAACATAAATATTTTTACCCATTACAAGCATATTGTGTTTATACTTCCAAATTATCCTAACACAATTAATTTACAAAATTTTAACATTATGTATCTAATACATAATTCAACACTCTATGTCTCACTAATGAAAAATATATCTTTTAGAGAATATCAAACTTACCTAGCAAGGTTGATTCAAAGATCCAATCTACTTCTCTTTGTTGAAATATTTGGAGAACTTCCAAGAATTAGCAAGCTTGACCCCAAGATCCAATCATGATTCCAATGCTAGCAGGTTTCACCCCAAGATCCAATATTGATTTCTCCTAGATTAAATGTTGTAGAGACCTCATAAAGCTTCTCTAAACACTTCTCTAACTTAGGCTAATTTCTCTAATACTTGCTTGTATTTAGCTTTCTCAAGTTTTTGCTTGCTTAATTAAAATCTTCCTAAAGCTTGCTATTTATAGCAAAACTTTGTAATCAACTTTTATGTGGGCTTAATCTAATTTGTCCAAATATCTGTAATTAGGTGTGACTAATCTCCATTGTCTCACACTTTGATTTAATCCAATTAAATCAAGCCAAGGATTAAGAAATGGATTAGTTAAATGTTTGCCATTTTGATTTAATCCAATTAAATCAGGCCAAAACCACCCATTATTACATATTTATAATTACCATAATATCCTCAAATGGTAGACATAATTATGATTTTACAATTAAACTTTTGTGTAGTTATTGAATTAATCCAATTAGGTCAAAGTAAATAATCAATGTTATCCAATAACACCTGATTATCTTTAGTTTATAATTATAATATTGAATATTATCTTTTATCAAACCTAATCGGCTTTATAAGTGCCCAACGAGTACACTTCATAATTTGACTCTCTAAGTTCAGACATGTTCGTCATATAAGCCTAGCTAATATGTACGCAATTCGGCCACCTCCGAATTCGCGAAGAACACGAATGACCTTTCTGAACTATACAAGTTGAGGTCATCACATATGTTTAACAATCCCTCCGTCATAGTCTATCTGAGTTATGTTTATGAAACATAGAATACACCGTCAAGCTTTCAAGGCGCACATCTCATGTCGATATGTCTATGATTTTTCATAACTGATGCGATCCACCCTAGGTGATCGACTTTGGCCAAAGCTTTAAGAATCGTGATTTTACTCACATGGATACTTAAACCCCTTATAGTACACATACGAGCCAACAGATCCTATCTTGCTTCGCACTTGATTACTGAGTGTATCGGTCCACACCCAATAAACATCTAAGGCCAGACCATGAATGTTTTTTGACATACATGGCATCAAAATGTGGAAGATCTCACAAAAAATCAATGTTATCCTATAGTCAAAGGATTACATATGATACTCGACTCGAGGAGATTCCTATTGACGGTGGTGTGTACTTCCAACTATTAGGAATCACCTGTGAATAATTCAGTATTCGGTGCAACCAATACCCACACGTCTATACGAGTTTCCAAAACTCATGGTACATCGAGTTAAACCATTGGAACTCCAATTCCAATATACGACATGTGCTAGTCTTCTAGGTTATATGAATTTGATCGTATTCCAAAACCAACGATTAGGAATAAATATACTTTAAGAATAATTTACAATAGTAATATTTATCCTAATAACGGACCACCTAGTGTCCAGTATTACTACAAGACTATTCTAAGGTCAATGTTATATTTAGCATATCTATACATCAATCTAATACGCATGATGAAAATATCATTAATAAGGTATGAAATGAAACTATAGTTATTTTATTAATAAATAATAAACTATAGTTATTTTATTATTATTTTACACTTGTGTAAAATTAGTGATGTAACCAATTTTAACTCTTAAAATTTTATTCACTAATTCTTATTAGTTTCAACGAATATTTTACTCAATTAAACTAATTTAATTAAGTTTACTTTAGAGACCTAGTCAATTTTAACTCTTAGCTCACTAACAAGTTTAAAATTAGAAATCCAAAAGAGACAAAATTTTAATTAAAATATTTAATTAAAATAAGCATTTTATAAATTCCAATGGTACGTGGAATTGTGTTTCGAGTGCAGACCACACTACCATCTATTCAAAATCGGCTATGAAATTTACGTTCGGGTTTCCATCCGATATACCGAGGGAAAATATAACATACGTATAAAGCCCATATTAATATTTAAATTTTGAATTTTCATTTTAAAACATTAGAACAATTAATCCAATTAATTTTTTTCATGCATATCATATTCCAATTTAACCATTTTAAATTTCATAAAATCAAATTTTATGACTAGAATATTCATGCATCTATTACATGTTACGACATGTGAAAATGCAAGAGTAGGTACCCTAATCTATATGACATGTTATTCAAACACTTCAAATTCAACATACATATAACATAAAAATAAAATTACATTGACTGGGCTTTTATTTTTCCTATACTAATCTAATTAGTATAAAATTTACCAAGGCATCCATTGGTCTTCAAATCTTGCTCCATGGAATGAGATTGAGTCGTTGGCGATATCGACTCTCCAATTTACATAAAATGATTCAAATTAACAATTTTACATTGGAAAAATATTTACAACTCTTGTAAAAAAATGGCCTTATGGTCTTACATTCCTAAAGCCAAAATAAATAAAATAAGAGGCGAAAAAATTTATGACCAATGTAATACACTCATCACATGAACTCAAACAAAATTATATTCATCATATGAACTAGTAATGTACCTACTCATCACAACATACATTTATTAATTTATATCGCATATAAATCAATAAAATAGAAACTTTTTAATAAAAATAGAAGGGTTAAGTTAGAACATTTTTCAACCTCGCTTTGATACCAATTGTAGGAATCGATTTCCCTCGCGCAGCGGAAGCGACTTAGGTAACGGGATCGACTTGAAAATTTTATGCCCTCTCCCTTATTAAATTCGAATCTAACCAGCTCTTTTGGACTTGTTTTTCTTCTGTTTTTTAATATATTTTAGCCGCGGAAAATGTTGGGCCAGTTGTGGAACCCCTAGGGTCGAATCGGTACCCCGGGTAGCGGAAATGGGTCTAACCCATGGATAACAAGGATATGTGTATTTTAAAATATTTTTATGCAAAACTACATTTTGATACGCGTTCGTAGGAAAAAACGGGGACTGAATCGAAGTCCGGAAGCTCCAAACGGAGAAAAAAAGTTTTAGTATGAATCAGATCTGGGAGTCACGACACAAGTGCTTGGGATTCGCGACGCCACCCAAAAAACCGAGATCATGCTGAACATGAACGGCAACGCGTCGTTACGCAAAAGGGTTTGTGTCGCGATGCAGATCAGGCAGTGAGTGATTTTTCATTTCAAAACATTACTAAACACTTCCAATTTTCTCCCAATACTTCAAATACACTTAAAATCCAATTTTAACTTCATAACCACCATCAACACATGTTTTACAACTAGCATACATGTATTCTAAATACCTATATGCATTTGTTCAAATCTAATCACGAACCATTTTAGAATCCCAATTAGAAATATCTCATGAACCATTCTAGTTCACCTAAAGGTGGTCAAGTGAATCTAGAATGGTAGCCATAGCTCCAGGCTTTAATCTAGAGTTCCAAACTCTTATTAATTGTTTCATGTCCAACATGAATATTTTTGACCTAATACATAAGCATGTCTTATTTATACTTCTAAAGTATCCTAACACAATTGATTAGCCTTATTTCAACATTAAGCTATGTGATCATGCATCTAATACACAAATGAACATATCATAGAAGAAGATCAAACATTACCTAGTAATCTTGATGCAAGATCCAATCTACTTCTCCTTTGTTGAAATCGTCGGAGAACCTACAAGGTGTGCAAGCTTGACTTCAAGATCCAACCTTGATTTCCAATGCTAGCAAGCTTCACTTCAAGATCTAATCTTGATTTCTCCTAATTGAAATATTTTAGAGACCTCACAAGCTTCTCTAAAAACCTCTCTAACTTAGGCTAATCTCTAAAGAATTACTTGTGTATAGCTTACTCAAGCTTTTTCTTATGTTTATACTTGTTCTTTTTCTTGAAATTACAACTTTTCTTAAGTTTACTATTTATAGCAAAACTTAGGCAATTTTTAATTAATAAAAGTTGTAGTCAACTTTTAAGTGGGCTTAATCCAATTTGTCCAAATATGTATAATTAGGTGTGACTAATCTCCATTGTCTCCCACTTTGATTTAATCCAATTAAATCAAGCCAAGGATTAGGAAATTGATTAGTTAAATATTTTCCACTTTGATTTAATCCAATTAAATCAAGCCAAAACCACCTATTATTACATACTTACAATTACCATAATATCCTCAAATGGTAGAGATAATTATGATTTTACAATTAAGCCTTTGCATAATTATTGAATTAATCCAATTAATCCAATTAGGTCAAAGTAAATAATTAATGTTATCCAATAACACTTGATTATCTTAGTTGATAATTATAATATCGAATATTTTATTTTATAAAAAATAATCGGCTACTCAAGTGCTCAACGAGTACACTTCATATTGAGACTCTCTAAGTTCAGAAACGTTCGTTATATAAGCCTAACAACTATGTACGCAATTCGGCCACCTCCAAATTTGCGAAGAACACGAACGACCTTTCCGAACTATACAAGTCGAGGTCAACACATATGTTTAACAATCCCCCCATCGTAGGCTATCCGAGTTGTGCTTAGGAAACATAGAATACACCGTCAAGTTTCCAAGGCGCACATCTCATGTCGACATGTCCACTATTCTTTACAACTGATGTGATCCACCCTATGTGATCGGCTTTGGCCGAAATATTTAAGAATCGTGACTTCACTTACATGGATACCTAAACCCCTTATGATACACATACGGACCGACAGATCTTAACTTGCTTCGCACTTGATTACTGAGTGCATCGGTCCACACCTAATGAAAATCTAGAGGCCAGACCATGAAAGGTTTCTGATATACATGGCATCAAAATGTGGAGGATCTCACACAAAATCCATGATATCCTATAGTCAAAGGATTACATATGCTACTCAACTCGAGGAGATTCCTATTGACGGTGGTGTGTACTTCCAACTATTAAGAATCACCTATGAGTCATTCAGTATTCGCTTCAACAAATACCCACATGTCTATACGAGTTTCCAAAACTCATGGTACATCAGGTTAAACCATTGGAACTCCAATTCCAATTTATGACATGTACTAGTCTTATAGGTTATAGGAATTCGAGCGTATTCCAAAACAAACGACTAGGAATATTTACTTTAAGAATAGTTTACACCTAGTGTCAAAACTATTCTAAGGTCGATGTCATTCTTAGCATATCTATACATCAATCTAATACGCATAATGACAATACCATTATAAGGTATGAAATGAAAAATGTAGTTATTTTATTAATAAATAATAAAATGTACAAATCTGATTGGCACTCTAAGTACCAACTCCATCAGAAAAACCCCTGAACAACAGCTCAAATCTGGATTGTTTTGCACATGATAGGAGCAAATAGCGCACAAAAAACAGTCTATGTTTTACATATATAAGGGCAGTGATTCGAGTCTAATTTTATTTTTCAAAATAACCCCACAACAACCACTAAATACCCCTTTGTATTCCCAAATTTTTCCAGACAAAAAAATAAAAAAAAAAACTCCTCAAATTCAAGCAACAAAAGGCGGTAGTGAACAAAATTTTCTGCTCACTTCTGTTTGTATAAAGAGAAGAAAGAAAGGTGTTTTCAGATTGATCTCCAATGAGTCTTTCATGCTATGACTCGTTACCAACAAAAAGAAGTGTGGGCTTTGATGAGCGGAAAATATATCACTATTTACCGCCCATTTGACCTAATATTTTGTATGGTTTCTCGGGTTTTATGAACATTTTGATGTGTTTTAGTTTATTTTGTAGATAAAATAAAATCGCGACTCAATGAAATCATTCAGGACGAAATGTGGAATAAATAAGGGCAAAAACTGGACTTGACATTTGAATTTTGGAGGCTAGAAACTTGATATGGCGTTCTAACGAAGTACAATTTCGGAAATTTCAACTTTGTGTAATTTTCGTATTTTGGCCATAACGTTTTACTCCGATATCGGATTGAGGTAATTCAAGTTCCAGATTAACGAAGACCCAAAGATCTACAACTTTGAAGCTCATAAGATTTTCGAATTCTGAAGTTGTCATGATCGAAATTGATAAAACATCCGGAAGTGTGTTATGTGTAATTATTAAAGTCATTTTCAAAACAAAACAAAAATAATAAAGTAAAAAAATGAAAATTGTCAAACTTCCACCAAACATGCTTGCAATTTTGGTGGAGGATTTGGTGCCATATTTTGTGCCATGTTTGGTGGAGAAATTGGTGGAGGCAAAATTTTGCCTATAAATACCAAGCCATTTCATTTGTAAATTTCATACTTTCCTTAGGGTTTCTATTAAGGAACTTGAGTATTGTATCTTGTGTGTTTATTTTCTGTATTTTAATTATGTATTTTCATTTATGTTTAGTAGTTAATTTCTACTGGGGGAAGGGTGAAACCCTTAATATGATAAGGTAGATTAATCTCACTTAATTTATAATATGGAAATTATAATTTAATAATATGAATTAAAGTTGATATCGCCTTAATGGCCTGTTTCATTTATTTGACATAATGTGACACTGCCTATATGGTCGGTCTTTAGGTAACAGATGATTACCGCCTATATGGCTGGTTTATGGACAAATAATAACACCGTCTTTATGGATGGTTTGACTTAATTGGGTAACACTGACAATTTTTATATTATATTAAAGTGAGATTTCTACATTTGAAATATTAAAGGAGGATCCACTAACCCCCAATATTTTATTTTTATTCTAAGGAAGTGATGAAGCACAATATTCACAAGTTTCATAATTGATTTTCTTTATATTATGTTTAATGCTTTGGTTTGTTTATTGAATCTTAAGCTTATTGTTTCTTGTTGCCTGATCACCAATAATATTGATGTGGTAAACTTAAAATGAACTTGGAAAAGGGATTTTAGGTTTCATCATTAGATTCAATAGCTCACGATCTCACCTTTGGGTAAAAGTCTCTTAGGTAGATTTCCTTACAGGATAGGAATATACCCGTCGGGCGGGGGTAGCCATAATTGGAACTTGAACTTAATGAATTCAGATAACTTGGTTAACATAGGAATATGATTAATTAAGTTATTTTGGGTGTTTGCATCTGACCATCGGAAAAGGCTTTTACATATCTTCGTGTTCCGGGTTAGCAAACTGATTTATTACATATTTATATAAGAGAATCAATTCATCATTAGATTAATATTGTGTGGAATCACAACCCTTGATATTTGTGTCTTTTATTTATTTTCCTTAGTATTTTCTTTTCTTTTGTATTTTTATTTATTTATTTTTTTAGCAAAACCACATTCAACCAACCGATTAAGCAATCGTTATCTTCTCCCTTTAATTATATACTTGTAAATAAATAGAATCAATAATTAATAACAACAGTAGAAATTAAGTCCTCGTGAGATCAATATTTTTTTATACTACTTGAGCGATACATGTGCTTGCGTTACGTGTTTGATTTCACCGATCAAGTTTTTGGCACCGTTGCCAGAGATTTATTTTTCTTGTGTTATTAAGTTTGAAGCTATCTAATTTACTTGTATCTATTTTTCTTTATATTTATTTGTAATTTTTATTTCTTTATTTTATTTTTTAGGTGGTTGAAAATGAAACATTATTGGGAGATAGAAGAATTACGAGCTTTACAAAGAGAAGTTACACCCCAAATCAGGGAGCAACAGTCCGGTTATCTGAGGCTTATTGTCCAGCCCAACAACTATCCATGGATGTCAGAGCCATTCAACATAATATTTGCTCAACCATTTCAGAACACGATGATCAGATGTGAGATATGCAATGGTAACCACCCTAGCAATCATTGCGAGTACAACTACAATTCACGGTGGCAGAACTATCAGAGACCTTCATATAATGAACCAGCATATTTCACTGAACCATATTTTCCATCTTATCCACCATCAACCTACGATCTTCAAGAACCTGAACCATCAGTGAGAAGACAATTGATAAATAGGCTCGAGAAACGGGAAGCTGAACAGGATGCAACATTTCTGGATCAAATCAAAACCTTACAGAGGATGGTAAATGAATTGAGAGAAATAATCAACAACCAGAACTACATACCTCACAGAACAAATTCAAATAACACTGACGAAGCCTTCGAGTACCAAGCATTTCATGATGACACCTTAACAGAGGAAAAGGCTGAGCAGTATCAAGAATCTGAGGTATCAGTTCAGGAGCCCGAACCAGCAGAATCTAAATTCTATCTTTATTATTCATCGGACTCTGATGATGAACAAGAAGCAGAGTTGTTTGTACCAACTACACCAACAAGTGGGGATGAAACTCTGCATCCTCAAAATGAAGATCTTGGAGCATGCATTGCACTGATGTTTGAAGAAGAGCTACCCGAACCATTCATACCAACCACGAAGGATAAAGACCTATAATCAGACACATCTTTACATCCTTAGGTTGACACATATGGAGCATGCATTTCACATATGACAGATGAAGAGTTGAACAAAGAAATATTAAAATATATCTATGAAGAAAAGATGGAACAAGAAGCAAAACAAATGGAGGAGCAAATGTCTGAACATATTAAAGGTCTCATGCATTCAGAAGAAACATCACTGTTTTGGGGAGTACAAATCAAAGACACCGCCCAGAAGCTTGACAGAATGGAACTCTCATTCAAATTCAAGCACCATACTAGACCTCCTGATTTTCTTTTTATTTCTTTTTAGGAACCACTGGAGCGACAAAGTTTAAAAAGGTGGCACAATAACTGAATGAGATAAAATTATTTTTGCCACTTTACTATTGGAAGAGACCCTTCAAAATTAACGCTCATGGGATTGTCATTAATCGGACGTCCAAAACCACGCTGAAACCTCCTTGACGGATGGACTTCAGTCACGTCCAACTAAAGACGATAAATTTAACGCTAAGAAGAGGCAACCCATGCAAATTTTTATTTTTATTTAAATTTTCATTTTTATATTTTGTGTATACATGTTGTAGAGTTTTTAATTTTGTGTGTTATTTTTGCAGGGAAAAATATAGATGGAGCACTTAAAGCAAAGCAAACCAATGAAAACGAGGTTATCACGAAATAAAGTTTGACAAAATCGTAAAGTTAAAAAGTCAATTCAGTAGAGACGGCGAAGTAAGGAGTCAACTCTTGATACGCGTCCTAGTGGATATATTCGTCACATGACTCGATTTTGCCAAAAAAAAAGAAGTTAAATGGCCCATAAAAGAAATCACGATAACATTGTTCATTTATCCTTCTTTTGTTTTGTAATGCATTTGGGATAATGTCAGGTTTAGGTTTGGGGGTGAGGTTGTTTTTATTTCTTTGTTTTCTTCGTCAAATTTTGTCTTTCCTGCATATTTTTTATTCCTTGCATGTCGTGCATATTTTGTGTGTTTTAATGATTTATTTAAAATAAAAATTAAAAAGAAAAAAATATATAGTCTAATGATGAGATTGTTTGTCTTAGTAAAAAGTTCTAGGAAACGATAAATGCTTATTTCACTTTTATCCTATACTTTGAACCTAATATCTAGGTCAGACTCATATGCATTTAAAAAATAGTTCTGTAGCAGTTAGATAATAAGGAATTGACAAAGTGACTAGTGAAAATAATCGGTGGTTGATGAATGACCGATTGCCTGTATTTCAGTTTCTGTCTGCAGCTATTTTTGATGTGAGGAATGATGATAAAAAAAATTATGTATATTAATAATAACATCTGATATCCGAGTAATTAAGTCCGTAAGGGTGTCTTAACACCTAGTGTCCTAAAGCCAACTGGCTTGGGAGTCACTGGCCCAAAGCTCGCTACATAGATTAAAGATGTTATATGTATATATAAAAAAAAAGAATAAAAAGTTCTTACTTAGTAATCGGGCGTCTTGCCTCAATAAGAAGTGACTGTTCGCGTCAAACGGTAGAATTTTTAAAATATGAAATCCGAGTAATTAAGTCCGTAGGGGTTTTTCAACACCCAGTGCCCTAAAACCAACTGGTTTGGGAGTCACTGGCCTAAAGCTCGCTACATGGATTAAGAATGTTACAAAAAAAGGAAAAAAAAATCGCATACTTCACTTTGCGCAAATTGTAGTAGACAGAACAATTTTAGATAGTTAGGTTGGATTGACCCATTAACTACTGAGAATTGAGACAAACTCACCTAGTTAATAACTTAAAATCGAAGCTATTTGCAGAATTATTTGTTGGACAATTATGACCCATATCATCACTATTTGTACAGAACATGGTGTTGTTGTACAAATTAACTATGTGACAAAGGAAATTGCTCTTTTATCATTTGTAATTGGATTACCGGGATATATAAATGATAAAAGTCCATATGATTAGTACCAGATTAATAAGATATGAGACAATATTAATCCACTAAGGTTTAATCATTAAATATCCCTAGTCGTAGTATTATCGAGACTGTACATCGATAATGCGAAATAGACTAGTATTGCACTTGTGCGCATTATGGGAGCATAACGGCATAGTTCTCATATATTTAAGTATTGTATACTTATGCAAGTGTGATAAGAGGTTGTGTTTACCGATGGTACGGAAACAGCTTCGCTCTGGATAGACCCCTCGGAATCCCATTGGTAGTATGTCTATGTGTCTATGGGAGTCCGAATCAGGGTATGTGTATTTGGTCTTAACTTGAGACTTGCATCGCTAATACTTGCGACAATCAGTATACTTAGGTTTTGGTCATCTGAGGCTTTAACAGGTTCTGTGTACGCCTCTTCTGGGTATACTGAGAATCGTAGTGTATTGGGTGTGATGTCAAGATGGAAGTATTACTTCAGTCATATGGAGATGATGATCACACAAGATACGGAACTAGTACTCTTTAGTACTGTAGTCATCGAGATAATATGACTAGGTAATGATTATCCGATTATAGAGACTAGTTACCAGAGATCCGATACATGCTTCGTACGGGGCAGACACAATTCCATTCCAGGCCTAACATGTGACATTCGATACTGGATCGTAATATGCAATACTACGTATACTATGCTTGATACAGATTACATATTCCTTAAAAGAATATTTCTGGAGAATTGGGTAGGCACGGTGCTTTGCTAGAAGCCAACCATATCTTGTAAATCGGTAAAAACATGGTACGGGGTACGCACGTATTCGGATAGTCCGATAACCGGACTTACTGCCAACATATCCGGAGATCTCATGGGTCGCTTCCCGAAGATTCACCGATGACGTATGACTCGGACATAATTAATCTGGGATTAATTAGAAGAGAGAGAAAATTAATCTAGGATTAATTACGGTGAAATTTATCTGGGATAAAATTCAATTAAAAGAGAGAGAGAACGATTAATTTAGAATTAATCGATAAAATATTATATTTGATATATTAAATGAAATTAGATTTCATAACGGAATTAAAATTGGATTTTAATTCGGGCGAACGAGTTACTTTAGAATTAATTCGCAAGCGACTTTAATAGTAATTTTGCTAGGCATAATTATTTAATTAAATTTGATTTAATTAGTCGCAACGGAAAATTCGTAAATTCAGAATTAACGAACCCGAGCCCGGGAGTGTTTGCGGGCTCACTCGTATTTTGAATTCAAGTGGGGCCCACAAGGCACATCAAGTCACATCACTAGTCAATCATTTACCTTTATGGTGATGGAAGTTAGTGTAGGAATTGATGGAAACTTGTTTTACACTCAAGTAGATAAGGTGATGGACTTTTACCAATTATTAGATTTTGGTATATCTTTAATTTTTGATTTTGGAAATCAATTACACAAGTCAACATTCACTTCCTTCTCCTCTCTCTCATTCACGCCCAAAACAACATTTTCTCTCCCAATTTGGCTTGGCCGAATTCATCAAAGAACAAGAGGAAATTGTTGCAATTTTTTCTAAGTGCTAGTACACACAAGGAGTCATTCAAAGGTGTTAGGGAAACCTATCCATGAGTTTGGAATTCAAGGACATGCTTGGAAGCTCAACACACATCAAAGGAGAAGCTTGGAGCAACTTCTCAAAGGCAAAAGTTTTGAACTCTCCGCCAACATCAAAGCCGATCAAAGTGAGTATTTCCGCTACTTTACTTTGCGTATTCACACATGTTTCATGTTTAATATGATCTTGGGATGACCTTAGAAACCCAACAATGGTATCATGAGCCTAAATTAAGCATGAATTATTTTAGGGTTCTAAATCTTGAATTTTGGTATTTTTGATTTTAGCATGATTTGATCAAATTGTTTGTTTGAGTATGCTTTGATAATGTTAACTTAGAGTTATACATGATCAATTTGATGAAAAATTAATTGGATTAATTTTCCCCAATTCATGTTGCTTGGCCGAATGCAATAGGAATCCTAAGCTCTTGGTGATTTTTGATTTTAATCCATTGGATGTGTTTAAAATACATGGATAAATTGATTTGTGATTTAATTAGATTGAAATCAAAATTGATGAAAAAATTACCATATTGCCGAGAGCTTAATAAGCATGTTGGGATTGATTTTGCTTCAATTTATGTTGGACATAAGTTGATTAATTAAAGCATGATTAATTAGTGTAATTGGTGTTTTGGAAATATTAATTTAACTAATTAATTATGGCTATTACACTTTAATTAATTAAATTTTGAAATTTAGAATATTAGAATTTAATTAATTGGGCTTAATTTGGAATTGGGCTAAAGTTGTTGTATTTGGGCTTAATGGGCTTGGTTGGGCCAAGTTTGGTTTAAGATAATTGGTTGGATCCAATTGGGCCTAAAACCATTTCCATAAAGTCTAAATATAATAAATGGGTCTTTAAATAATTAATTGGGCCAAAATTAATTTTGTGGCAAAGGGTAATTCCTTGTTCGGCTTTGGTTGCCAAAGTCCATGCCTTATGAATTAATTAAAAGCCCATTGGACTTTAATTAAATTGACATTGGATGTTAATTGGGCTTTGAGACCCATTAAGATTAGATTTGAATCTAAGTCATAAAGGCACATCAAAAGTGTAATTATTTAATTTGGAATTAAATAAAGAATTAGTATTGAATACAAAATAAATTGGATTTAAAATTGTAGTTCGATATAATTCAAGAATTCGTACTTTGAGTACTTATTCTTAAACGAGTTGGACTCGCGCAAATCAAATCGTTGTTTGAACATTGGATCGTCATTAATTAAAGATAATTAATTGAATTAGATTGATTGATAACATGCTTTGTGTGAATACATGGATGTGATGTATGAATAATGTATATCATATGGATATTAGATGGGTGAGGGCAATTTTGGAAATTGTTGTAATAAATTTAGAATTTATTAAATTGGACCTGCGTGTCCAGCCTTTATCTCTCGATTCTTTGTAATTCTCTTCTCACCTATTCCCCTCAATGTAAATGAGGTTTCTTTAGAAGTGTTATGTAATTGGGTAGAAGTTAGAATTGTGCTAGCCGGGGAGAGGAAAGTGAGTGATTTGTTCTAGGAACAATTTGTGAGATATCCATATGCATATCATTATTAATTTATTTATCGCGCCTTATTATGCTTTTAAAATGCATGCTTAAGGGTGTATGATGAGACCTAATCAAAGATAATTAATTGGTTGCCAATTACGCGAAAAACCCTCAACAAATATTAAGCGTTTTCCTTCCATTGAATGATTCATTCTCAAGATCCAAGATTGGCACTGGTTTGTTGGCCAAAGTCAAGACCTTTGTCCATCGCGGATGTGTTTGAATCATGAAGGCTTTGTTTCATATCGCATGTCTTGTCCAAGTTTTGATTTGTTGGCCAAAGTCAAGATCATTTCTTGTCCATCGACATCGATTTCGAAGCTTTCCAAAGTCAATGGGTCCTGCTTAACTGGAATCATTAAGCTTGTTGTGCCAAAGCCAAGACTTAGTTGATTCAGAGGAAAAGGTTAGGGAATATATTGGATATATTGGCATATATTGGATATATGTTTCGGACTTGGATGTCCACCTACTGGATCTAGGAGTTGGATGAGATCCAATTGATCTTAGATATCTAACTAGTTAAGTTTCATACAACTTGTTGGCCAAAGTCAAGGTTGTGTGTTATTTAACGGGATCCTAGCCCACTAGGAAACTAGGTTTCCCGAGTACTCAACAGAGGGTTAGAGGCTCGCCGAAAAATAGTGGGAGGCAAGTATTAAATTTGAAATCTCGTTTAGATACTTGCCAATACGCGCTCATTTCATTTTTCTTCATTATTTAAATATAAATATATTAGTTGGACTAATATTTAATTGTTGTTTTAATTTAACAGTTGGACTGTATTCAAACTACTTCATTTATAGTTGATTCTATAATTGGATTATAGTAATCAATATATTTGAATTTAACCAATCAAATAGTAGTTGATTATATAGTTAGACTATAGTAATCAATATATTCGATTGTACCTGAAATCATTGATTAGATAGTTGGACTATTGCAATCAAGATAGCTGAAAGATTAGCGTTTAGAACATAATCCTGGGTGAGAATGTATTTAAACGGCTTTAATTTTCAGGTAGGGAATAAAACCTCAGGATAGTCCTCGGAACTGAGAAGTTATTCTATTTGATAGAGTGACATCTCAGACCTGAGCCCGGAGCTGAGCGAATAGTAGAGCATGAGCTTTGGAAGACTCATGGTGATGATAACTTTAGTGCTCAATCCTTTATACTTAATTCAATGAATCCTTAATTTCTTCGTCAAAACTAAGGATTAGATCCTTATACCATGATGTTGAAATTAAAGGATCTTCATAGATCTATTCTTAGATATTAGAAGTACAAATTGCAAAAGAAGCTATTTCACTCGCGTATGTCAGAGGGTACATCTGACGAGCACTAGGTGTCGCAGATGATTGCTGACGTCGATCAGCTAGGTTAGCTGGGCATTACCTACGTGGCCGAGACTACCAAAGATTTGATTTTATAGTCTCTACCTGAATGCTGGGACAGGTTCATTATGAACCAAGAGTACACTCTTGGAGAGTTGATGGCTATGTTCAAGGAGGTAGAGCCAGAGCTTATAAAATGGGCAAAGACAAAATCATCACAGTCTTCTGGGAAGACAAAGGACATATCCCAAGATGTCTGCCTAAACAGTGGCAAACGGGGTCACTGGATGTGTGACTGCCGTATGGACAAGGCAGACATGAAGGAATTGAAGGCGGGGCAAGGCTCCGGCTTCAAGTAAGTTTGTCATAAACATATTCACTATTAGTTTCAAAATTGGATTTTTGATACTAGATGTGGTACATAAATATGTACTGATATGCAGAATCTGCTGATTAGCAGGAGACTGACTTCAGATGAGATCTACCTGCGAGTCGGAAACAGGACGAGAGTCGCTGTTTTAACCGTAGAAACCTAAGTTTTGGAACTGCCCTTGGGGCATGTACTTAAATTAGGAAACTGTTATAATGTACCTAGTTTGACTAGAAACATTATCTCTATATCTAGTATAACGCGTTGCGGGTATACCTTTATATTCTAGAACACAAAGTTGTTTTGTTTATAAAGATGATATCGAGATAAACACATTAGATATGAATAACAGTATTTATATTTAGAATATAAATAAATCTCATACATATGACATGACAAACAAATATCTCAAATTGAATTAATCAGATGAGACTTATTTATGGCATTGTTGTTTGGGACACATTAACAAGACTCGTATATCCACACTTTCGAAGAGTGGGTACTAGGACAGATTTGATTCTAATTCAAATGATGTCTACAAATCTAGTATATTGGGCAAAGTGCCTAAAATACCTTTTACTTGGTAAAAGTGTAAGTGCCACCGATCTGTTAGCCCCCGTTCATAGTGACGTAAGTGGGCCCATATCTAGCTAGGCTAGAAGTGATATGAATACTTCGCAACCTTTACAGATGTGGCATCACGTTATGGTTATGTGTTTCTTATGAAACATAAATCGGAAACTTTGGATAAATTCAAAGAGTTTCGACACGAAGTATAAAAACAGATCGGCAAGAGTATTAAAACATCACGATTGGACTGTGATGGAGATACTTAAGCAATAAGTTTCTCAATTACTTGAAAGAGTATAGCATTCTTTCACAATGGACTCCTCCCGGGACACCTCAATTTGACGGTGTGTCCGAACAGAGAAACCAAACTTTGTTGGACATGGTAAGGTTAATGATGAGTCGCTCTGAGCTACCAATTTCCTTCTAGGGATACGCATTAATAGTGCAATACTTATTTTGAATAAGTTTCATGAAAATCTGTTAGACAGACTTCATATTAGATATGAACAGGAAAGAAACTGGGTTTTCTCATTCCTGAAGATTTGGGAATGCTGGGCATATGTTTGGATGATACCAAACTAGAACCCAAAATCGGATAAGTGCCTATTTGTAGGTTATCCTAGGGAAACCAAAGTATAATACTTATACAACTCACAAGAGAACAATGTAATTGTTGCTCTCCATACGGTTTTCCTTAGAGGAATACCTATATGCAGTCGTAAGTGGGAGAAATAAAACTCGATGAAAATCAGAGTAATACTGTTCCAGGCACCGATTATTTAACGGCACACAAACAGTTCATCAGGGATGAAACTGTACCACAATCTTCAAATACACAAGAACCGCGCAAGTCGGAGAGAGTCAGAAAACAACCTGAGAGGTATGGGTTTCTGATCTCACCTCGTAAAGATGTCAATCTTATTGAGGAACACGAACCGGCTACGTATGAGGAAGTGATACAAGGTATCGACTCCCTATTATGGCAAAGTGCGATGATGTCCGAAATGGATTCCATGTATACCAACCATGTTTGGATACTGGTTGATGTACCGGAAGGCATTGTGCCTATTGGTACTATATGAGTCTTCAAGGAAGACATACATATGGCAACATACAAACGTACAAAGCTAGGCTTGTGGCGAAAGGGTATCGTCATCAACATAGTGTCGATTACGACGAAAATTTTTACTTGTTGCCATGGTTAAATCCATTTGGATAATGCTTGCTAATGCTACATGTTTCATTCATGAAATATGGCAGGTGAACGTCAAAAACGCTTTCCTTAAACGGAAACCTTTTGGAGGATGTTTATCAACATCCTGACGGTTTTGTCGTACCTTAACAAGCAAACAAGGTTTGTAAGTTAAATCGATCCATTTATGGATTGAAGCAAGCATCGCGTTCTTGGAACCAACATTTTGATAAGATCATAATGGTATATGATTTCATTCAAAACGAACATGATTCTTGTGTATATAAGAAGGTTAGTGAGAGCGCACTGACAATGAATGTCCTATATAATGATGACATATCATTTCTTGGAAATGACATTCCCATAATATAATCGGTGAAAGCTTGGCTTTCATGAAATTCTCCATAGAATACTTGGGAGATACAACCTTTATTCTAGGAATAAGGATCTACTGGGATAGATCTAAAAGTTGTTGGCACTCTCTGAGAACTCGTACATTGAAAATATGTACGCGACCTGGTGTCTCATATGCTTTGAGCATATGGAGTCACAATCAGGCCAATCTAGGTGATGGTCACTGGATTGATGTTAAGAACATCCTTAAGTATCTTAGATGAACTAAGGATGCTTTATTAAGATATGGAGAATGAGAACTTGAAGTGACTGGGTTCACCGCTGCAAGTTTCCAAACCGACAAAAACGACTATAAGTAGTAATAAGGGTACTACATAGTTTGAATAACGGAACAGTGAGCTGGAAATCTTCCAAGCAAGATACTGTTGCCGAATAAACAACAAAAGCAGAATATTGCTGCAGCTGAGGCAGCAAAAGAAGCAATTTTGGATCTATATAATCCTAATTGGATTATGAGTAGTTTTGTTAGCACCTGAGATAGGCTACAACACATGCTAAAGAATTAATGGTCTCATCAACGATCCAAATATATACTTAAACTATTTCATTTGATTCATCAGATCATATATCGTGGCGATGTGATGATCGAATAAATCGCATCAGATGATAACAATGCAAATCCGCTGACGAAAGCTGTTTCTCAGCAGAAGTTTGAGCGACCCGTACATAGTTCAGATGTATGACACTTGAGTGATTGGCTATAGGCCAAGTGGAAGATTGTTGGACAATTATGACCCATAGCATCACTATTTGTACAGAACATGGTGTTGTTGTACAAATTAACTATGTGACAAAGGAAATTGCTCTTTTATCATTTGTAATTGGATTACCGGGATATATAAATGATAAAACTCCATATGATTAGTACCAGATTAATAAGATATGAGATAGTATTAATCCACTAAGGTTTAATCATTAAATATCCCTAGTCGTAGTATTATCGAGACAGAACATCGATAATGCGGAATAGACTAGTATTGCACTTGTGCGCATTGTGGGAGCATAACGACATAGTTCTCATATATTTAAGTATTGTATACTTATGCAAGTGTGATAGGAGGTTGTGTTTACCGATGGTACGGAAACAGCTTCGCTCTGGATAGACCCCTCGGAATCCCATTGGTAGTATGACTATGTGTCTATGGGAGTCCGAATCAGGGTATGTGTATTTGGTCTTAACTTGAGACTTGCATCGCTAATACTTGCGACAATCAGTATACTTAGGTTTTGGTCATCTGAGGCTTTAACAGGTTCTGTGTACGCCTCTTCTGGGTATACTGAGAATCGTAGTGTATTGGGTGTGATGTCAAGATGGAAGTATCACTTCAGTCATATGGAGATGATGATCACGCAGGATACGAAACTAGTACTCTTTAGTACTGCAGTCATCGGGATAATATGACTAGGTCATGATTATCTGATTATAGAGACTAGTTACCAGAGATTCGATACATGCTTCGTACGGGGCATACATAATTCCAGCCCCAGGCCTAGCATGTGACATTCGATACTAGATCGTAATACGCAATACTACGTATACTACGCCTGACACAGATTATATATTCCTTAAAAGAATATTTCTGGAGAATTGGGTAGGCACGGTGCTTTGCTAGAAGCCAACCATGTCTTGTAAATCGGTAAAAACGTGGTACGGGGTACACACGTATTCGGATAGTCCGATAACCAGATTTACTGCCAACATATCCAGAGATCTCATGGGTCGCTTCCCAAAGATTCACCGATGACGTAAGACTCGGACATAATTAATCTGGGATTAATTAGAAGAGAGAGAAAATTAATCTAGGATTAATTACGGTGAAATTTATCTGGGATAAAATTCAATTAAAAGATAGAGAGAACGATTAATTTGGAATTAATCTCTAAAATAATATATTCGATATATTAAATGAAATTTGAATTCATAACGGAATTGAAATTGGATTTTAATTCGGGCGAACGAGTTAATTTAGATTTAATTCGCAAGCGACTTTAATAGTAATTTTGCTAGGCATAATTATTTAATTAAATTTGATTTAATTACGTCGCAACGGAAAATTCATAAATTCAGAATTAACGAACCCGAGCCTGGGAGTGTTTGCGGGCTCACTCGGATTTTGAATTCAAGTGGGGCCTACAAGTCATATCAAGTCACATCACTAGTCAATCATTTACCTTTATGGTGATGGAAGTTAATGTAGGAATTGATGGAAACTTGTTTTACACTCAAGTAGATAAGGTGATGGACTTTTACCAATTATTAGATTTTGGTATATCTTTAATTTTTGATTTTGGAAATCAATTACACAAGTCAACATTCACTTCCTTCTCCTCTCTCTCATTCACGCCCAAGCAACATTTTCTCACCCAATTTGGCTTGGCCGAATTCATCAAAGAACAAGAGGAAATTGTTGCAATTTTTTCTAAGTGCTAGTACACATAATGAGTCATTCAAAGGTGTTAGGGAAACCTATCCTTGAGTTTGGAATTCAAGGACATGCTTGGAAGCTCAACACACATCAAATGAGAAGCTTGGAGCAACTTCTCAAAGGCAAAAGTTTTAAACTCTCCGCCAATATCCAAGCCGATCAAAGTGAGTATTTCCGCTACTTTACTTTGCGTATTCACACATGTTTCATGTTTAATATGATCTTGGGATGACCTTAGAAACCCAACATTATTCACACACACACTCAGAGTCTGATTTAGATACTTTATTCAAAGGAAATGATTTTAGTTGTAGTTTACATTTTGAAGGTTCCTTTAACTTTGTTGCTAGACATTCTCTGAGGACATTGTATATATAGCTATTATTTTCTATTATTTTATTTCTTTTTCATTTGTTTCTTTTGTCTTTTTGCTTCTGTGTGCATTTCATTGACGTTTGTGGGTATCGTCACTGTAAGCCCTCACGACTATAACTCATCCACTATGGACACCTAATGGTTTAAAGGCTTGTTATATATGCTAAATGCAATCGTGATCCCTACAAAAGCGGCTTAGTTTAAATTAGTTTCAGTTGTTTATTTTATTTTATTTTTTTTGTTTTGCTCGAGGACTAGCAAAATGTTAGGGTTGGGGGTGTGATAAATAGAAAATATATCACTATTTACTGCCCCTTTGACGTAATATTTTGTATGGTTTCTCTGGTTTTATGAATATTTTGATATGTTTTAGTTTATTTTACAGATAAAATAAAATCGGGACTCAATAGAATCATTCAGGACTAAATATGGAACAAATAAGGGCAAAAACTGGACTTGACATTTGAATTTTGGAGGTTGGAAACTTGATATGGCGTCCTAACGAAGTACAATTTCGGAAATTTCAACTTTGCATAATTTTTGTATTTTGGATATAAAATTTTACTTCGATATCGGATTGAGGTGATTCAAGTTCCAGATTAAAGAAGACTCAAAGATCTACAGCTTTGAAGATCATAAGATTTTATAATTCTGAAGTTGTCATGACCGAAATTGATAAAACATCCGTAAGTGTGTTATGTGTAATTATTAAAGTCATTTTCAAATAAAAACAAATAAAGTAAAAAAATGAAAATTGTCAAACTTCCACCAAACATGCTTGGAGGATTTGGTGCCATGTTTTATGCCATGTTTAGTGGAGAAATTGGTGGAGGCAAAATTTTGCCTATAAATACCAAGCCATTTCATTTGTAAATTTCATACTTTCCTTAGGGTTTCTATTAAGGAACTTGAGGATTGTATCTTGTGTGTTTATTTTTTTTTTTATTTAATTATGTATTTTTATTTTTAGTAATAATAGTTTGTATGTTTTTACTTTCTCTTACGTTTAGTATTCATTTCCGCTGGGGGAAGGGTGAAACCTTTAATATGATAAATGTTGGACAATTATGACCCATAGCGTCACTATTTATACAGATCATGGTGTTGTTGTACAAATTAACTATGTGACAAAGGAGATTGCACTCTTATCATTTGTGATTAGATCACCAAGATATATAAATCATAGGAGGTCCTTATGATTAGTTCCTGGATTGAGAATGATATGAGACAGTATCAGTCCACGAAGGATTAATCATTAAATATCTATAGTCAGAGCATTGTCGAGATTGGACATCGATAAATGCGTAAAAGACTAGTATTACACTTGTGCGAGTTGTTAGGGCACAACGACATAGTTCTCATATATTTGGGTATAGGATACTCATGCAAGTGTAATAGGAGGTTGTGTTTTACCGATGGTACGGAAAACAGCTTCACTCTGGATAGACCCCCTCGGAATTCCATTGGTAGTATGACTATGTGTCTATGGAAGTCCGAAATCAGGGTAGGTGTATTTGGTCTTAACCTGAGACTTGCACCGCTAATACTTGCGACAATCAATATACTTTGGTTTTAGGTCGTCCAGGGCTTTAACAGGTTCTGTGTACGCCTCTAATGGGTATATTGAGAATCGTAGTGTGTTGGGTGTGATGTCAAGACGGATGTATCACTTCAGTCATATTGAGATGATGGTCACGTAGGATATGGTACTAGTACTCTTATGTACTGCAGTCATCGGGATAAAATGACAAGGTCAGGTTTATCCGATTATAGAGACTAGTTACCAGACATCCGACATGTGCTTCGTATGGGGGAGACACAATTCCAGCCCCATGCCTAGCACGTGATCATCCGATACTGGATCGACATACGCAATACCACGTATACTACGTCTGATATAGATCCTTTATTCCTGTAAGGATATTTCTGGAGAATTGGGTAGGCATGGCGCTTTGCTAGAAGCCAACCTTGTCTTGTAAATCGGTATAAACGTAGTACTAGGTACTTACGTGTTCGGATAGTCCGACGGCCGAATTTACTGCCAACATATCCGGGGATCTCATGGGTCGCTTCCCGAAGATTCACCGATGACTTATGACTCGCACTTTTATTAATCTGGGATTAATTAGAAGAGAGAGAAAATTAATCTGGGATTAATTACGGAGATATTTTATCTGGGATAAAATATCAATTTAAAGAGAGATAACGATTAATTTGGAATTAATCGATTAATTAATATATTCGATATATTAAACGAGATTGGATTTCGACGCGGAATTAAAATTAGATTTTAATTCGGGCGACGAATTAATTTAGAATTAATTCGTTTGCGACCAGAATAGTAATTATGTTGTGCATGATTATTTAATTAAATTAGATTTAATTACGTCACAACGGAAAATTCGTTAATTTGGAATTAGCGAACCCGAGCCCGAGATTATTTGTGAGCGCATTCGCATTTTGAATTCGAGTGCGGCACGCAAGTCAAATCAAGCGTCAAATCATTAGTCGCATCAAGCGTCAAATCATTAGTCACTTTGAGTGATGTGACAACTTGTCACTTGATTTGATTGATTGATGGATTGAAGTGATTAGGTGGATAGCATTTAATGCCAAATTTGGAGCCAAATTTGTTTGACTTTTTGAAAGCTTTTTCAAAAAATTTGGTATATGCTTTATTAATTGATTTTGGAAATCAATTTTATCGATTACACATTTATATCTCTCTCTCCTCCATTTCCTCTCTTCTTCACGCCCATGGAGGGCCAATTTTCTACTGGTTTTGGTAGCCCACTACCGAGAGCCATGAAGAAAAATGGAAGCAAAGTGTTTGATTTTTGTGGCAAAAATCAAGAGAGCTAGCACTCCGAGAGACATGCGAAGGTGATAGGGAAGTCCACCCATCAGCTTGGAATCATTTGACGAAGCTTGGAGCTTGGATTCTTGAAGATTGATGGCCGAAAATGGAGCAGTCCAGAAGCTCACTGCTGAGCAGTCCAGTGGGCAGAAAAAGAATTTTTGTTGCCTCCCGCGTCGCTCAACTGATCGATGTGAGTATTCCGCAACTCCTCGATTGTATTCGCAATTATTTCTTGCTTTGTATTCGATCCTTGGGGCCGTAGAAACTCCAACAATAAGGTAGATTAATCTCACTTAATTTATAATATGGAAATTGTAATTTAATAATATGGATTAAATTGATACTGCCTTAATGGCTGGTTTATTTATTTGACATAATGTGACACCACCTATATGGTTTGTCTTTAGGTGACAGATGATTACCGCCTATATGGCTAGTTTATGGATAAATAATAACACCGCTTTTATAGCTGGTTTGACTTAATTGGGTAACACTGAAAATTTCTATATTATAATAAAGTGAGATTTCTACATTTGAAATATTAAGGGAGGATCCCCTAACCCCAGCTTTTTATGTTTATTCTAGGGAAGTGATGAAGCACAATATTCACAAGTTTCATAATTGATTTTCTTTATATTATGTTTAATGCTTTGGTTTGTTTACTGAATCTTAAGCTTAATGCTTATTGTTGTCTAATCACCAATAATATTGATGCGGTAAACTTAAAATGAACTTGGAAAAGGGATTTTAGGTTTCAGTCTTAGATTCAATAGCTCACGATCTCACCTTGGGGTAAAAGTCTCTTAGGTAGATTTCCTTACAGGATAGGAATATACCTGTCGGACGGGGGTAGTCATAATTGGAACTTGAACTTAATGAATTCATATAACTTGGTTAACATAGGAATATGATTAATTGGGTTATTTTGGGTGTTTACTTCTGACCATCGGAAGAGGCTTTTACATATCTTCGTGTTCCAGGTTAGCAAACTGATTTATTACATATATATAAGAGAATCAATTCATTATTAGATTAATATTGTATGGAATCACAACCCTAGATATTTGTGTCTTTTATTTATTTTCCTTGGTATTTTCTTTTATATTTTATTTATTTATTTTTTTAGCAAAACCACATTCAACCAACCAATCAAGCAATCATTCGCTTCTCCCTTTAATTAGATACTTGTAAATAAATAGAATCAATAATTAATAACAACAATAGAAATTAAGTCCTCATGGGATCAATATTTTTTTATACTACTTTAGCGATACCTGCGCTTGCGTTACGTGTATGATTTTACCGATCAGGCTTCACTCACAATCTTGATCTCTAAGCTATTTAGAGTAAAGTTGTCACATAAAATAATTTTTATTATTTTTCTTGTTATTTCTTTTCTTTCAAATCTTTAATAGAAAATAAAATTAGGGTAGTTAGGATTTCACAAAATGGATTAAGGTAAAATGGAAAACCCTTTTCCTATTTATATATAGGGTTTAATTTATTGTCAAAAACAAACTAAATCCTTTTTCTTTCCTTTTATGTTTCGGCCAGCCCTATTATTTTTGTAACATGAAATTTTTTTATAAATGTCATCATAATGACATTAAAGTGTTACTAAATAAAAAAAGTGTAACTATCATTTATAAAAAATTAAATTTTAAAATCATTTATTTCTAAAAATGACATATTCAATAATTTAATATTTATAATAAATTAAATGATTATCTCATAATCATTTATTTAATGAAAACCTTATATTAAATATAATATAAAGTTACATGTGTGACAAATATAATATTAATCCCATTAATAATAATATATATGTGAGTATATAATCGGACTATCCAATTATATTTAATTTGCAACAGTATATCGAGCTAGCACAGGAACCAAATGGACCTACAGTTCTAAGCTCCAATAATCCTGGGATATTAATTAAAATTAATTAAATATTCCAAATTATTAACTTCAGGTTATTCAACTAGAAACCCGAAGCTGCACTTGTTGAAGTTGGTGCTCAGAGCGCCAATCCGAATAATGTATTACACATTATCATTTATTATTTACTAATAAAATAATTACATTTTCATTTCAAACCTTATTAATCTTATTGTCATTATGCATATTATATTAATATATAAATATGCTAAGAATGATATCGATCTTAGAAAAATTATTTAGTAATACTGGACGCTGGGTGGTCTGACATTATGATAATATTACTATTATAAACTATTCTTAAAGTAAATATTCCTAATTGTTGGTTTTGAAATACGGTTGAATTCCTATAACCTAGAAGACTAGCACATGTCGTATATTGGAATTGAAGTTCCAATAGTTTAACCCGATGTACTATGAATAAGGGAAACTCGTATAGACATGTGGGTATTCATTGGAGCGAATACTGAATGACTCACAGGTTATTCTTAATAGTTTGAAATACACACCACTGTCAATAGGAATCTCATCGAGTCGAGTAGCATATGTGATCCTTTGACTATAGGATAACATTGATTTTGTGTGTGATCCTTCACACTTTGATGCCATATATATCAGATATATTTCATGGTCTGATCGCTAGATGTTCGTTGGGTGTGGACCGATGTACTCATTAATCAATTGCATATCAAGATAGGATCTGTCAGCCTGTATGTGAACCATAAGGGGTTTGGGTATCCATGTGAGTAAGTCATGATTCTTAAGACTTTGGTAAAAGTCGATCACCTATGGTTGATCACATATATCAGAAATGGTGTTCTGATTATTTGGATCACATTTCGACATGATGGTGTAATCTATATTTCCTAAGCATAACTCGAATAGCCTATAACGGAGGGATTGTTAAACATATGTGATGACCTCGACTTGTATAGTTCAAAAAGATCATTCGTGTTCTTCGCAAATTCGGAGGTGGCCGAATTGAGTACATATAAGCTAGGCATGTATGACGAATGTGTCTGGACTTAGAGAGTCCCACAATATGAAGTGTACTCGTTGAGCACTTGGGTAGTCGATAATGTTTTATAATAAATAGTATTTGATATTATAATTATCAACTAAAATAAATAATTGTTATTGGATAACATTAATTATTTACTTTGACTCAATTGAATTATTTGGATTAATCCAAAATCACACAAGGGCTTTGTTATAATTTCATAAATATCTCTACCATTGAAGGATATTTTGGTAATTATAAATATATAATAATAGATAAATTTGGCTTGATTTAATTGGATTAAATCAAAGTGGTAGACATTGAACTAATCAATGATTAAACTTTGTCTTGATTTAATTGGATTAAATCAAAGTGGTAGGCAAAGGTGATTAGTCACACCTCATTATACATATTTGGAAAAATTGGATTAAGCCCACCTAAAAATTGATTAAGACTTTTATTAATTAAAAATTGCATAAGTTTTTCTAAAAAAGACAAGCTTGAGCAAGTTTTTAATCAAGGCAAAACAAGCGAAAATAAGCATTAAGTAAAAGAAATAAATATTAGCTTAAGTAAAATTTTGTGGGAGAAGCTTTGGAAGTTCTCTACAGCAACAATGAGAAGAAGATTGGATCTTAGAATCAAGTTTTCTAGCTTTGGAAGTTTTCTACAACGACAAGGAGAAGAAGATTGGATCTTCGTATCAAGCTTGCTAGCTTTGGAAGTTCTCTATAATATTTCAACAAGGAGAAGAAGATTGGATCTTGGAATCAAGCTGTTGGATAATTATGACCCATAGCATCACTATTTATAAAAGACATGGTGTTCTTTGTACAAATTAACTATGTGACAAAGGAAATTACTCTTTTATCATTTTGTAATTGGATTACCTAGATATATAAATGATAAAAGTCCATATGATTAGTACCGGATTAATAAGATATGAGACAATATTAATCCATGAAAGGTTTAATCATTAAATATCCCTAGTCGTAGTATTATCGAGACTGGACATCGATAATGCAGAATAGACTAGTATTACACTTGTGCACGTTATGGAAGCTTAACGGCATAGTTCTCATCTATTTAAGTATTGGATACTTATGCAAGTGTGATAGGAGGTTCTGTTAGCCGTTGGACCGGGAACAACTCACTCTGGATAGACCCCTCGGAATCCCATTGGTAGTATGACTATGTGTTTATGGGAATCCGAATAAGGGTAGGTGTATTTGGTCTTAACCTAAGACTTGCATCGCTAATACTTGCGACAATCAATATACTTTGGTTTTTATCGTCCGGGGCATTAACAGGTTCTGTGTACGCCTCTTCTGGGTATATTGAGAATCGTAGTGTATTGGGTGTGATGTCAAGATTGAAGAATCACTTCAGTCATATGGAGATGATGATCACACATGGATACGGAACTAGTACTCATAAATGTTGCAGCTATCGGGATAGTATGACTAGGTCATGTTTATCCAATTAAAGAAACTAGTTGCTAGTGATCTGATATATACTTCGTACGGGGCAGACACAATTCCAGCCCCAGGCCTAACATGTGACATCTGATATTGGATCGTAATATGCAATACATAGTATACTATGCCTGATATAGATTATATATTATTCGTTGAATATTTTTTGAGAATTGGGTAGACACGGTGCTTTGCTAGAAGCCAACCATGTCTTGTAAATCGGTAAGAACGTGGTACCGGGTACGCACGTGTTTGGATAGTTCGACAACCAGATTTACTGCCAACATATCCAGAGATCTCTTGGGTCGCTTCCCAAAGATTCACCAATGACATTTGACTCGGACAAAATTAATCTGGGATAATTATGAGAGAGAAAATTAATCTGGGATTAATTAAGGCAAGAATTAATCTGTGATTAATTATCAGAGAAAGAATTAATCTGGGATTAATTGCGTCGAGAATTTATCTGGGATTAAATTCGTCGAGAGGAGAGAACGCGATTAATTTGGAATTAATCGGCAAAATGAATTTAATAGTGAAATTAGATTTTACTATTTAATTAATTGGGCTAAAATATATATTATATATATTAATTGAAATTGGATTTCAATGCGGAATTAAAATTGGATTTTAATTCGTGCGAATGAATTAATTTGGAATTAATTTACGAGCGACTTTTGTAATAATTTTGCGAGGCATTATTATTTAATTAAATTGGATTTAATTACGTCGCAATGGAAAATTCGTTTAATCGGATTAAACGAAACCGAGCCCGAAGTGTGTTGTGCAAGCCCACTTGAATTTTGAATTTAAAGTGGGGCCCACAAACTTACATTAAATGTCTATATGAGTGATGGAAGTGGTTGAGGGCATTTAATGCCTTTTTCCCTCAAACACACTTTGACTTTGATTTGCTTTTTGGAAAAGCATATACCAAAATTTTGAAAGACAATTTTGGTAATTGGTTTTGGAAAACAAAACACAAAACTCTCTCTCCCTATTTCTTCCTCCATTTCCGAACTTAATACCTTTTGGAAGGGAAAATTTTCTTTTATTTTTGTTCTTGCTAGCACATAAGGAGTCAACTAAAGGTGATAGGGAAACTCATCCAAGTGTTGGAAACACTCTACAAAGCTTGGAGGTTCATCTACATCTCTTGAAATTTTTGAAATCTCAACCGATCAAAGTAAGTAATTTCTGCAACTTGTCTTTGATTTATTCACACACAAATCATCTTTGTGATCTTGGGGCATGTGTAGGACACTAACAATGGTATCTAAAGCCATCCTAATTTTGATTTGAATTCTAGGGTTTATGGAATTTAATTTGGGGATTTTGTGTTTGGAGCATGATTTGTCTAAATTGATTGTTGGGTTATGTTTGTATGATGATAAATTGGATTTGTGCATCTTTGGAATTGTGATAAATTGATTAGATCAAAAATCCCTAATTCCTACCACATAGCTGAATACTACCATAGAGTAGCTCATGGTGATTTTTTGAAAATTAGCAATTGGATGTGTTGTTGGCATGAAATGTATGATTATATGTTGATTTAATTGGATTGAAATCAAATTGCATGATGATTTCCTTGCCAAAACCGTGAGCCTAAGCATGTTTAATGGATTGATTTTGCTTCAATTTGTGTTGGGCATGAATTGGAATTAATGAGCATGATTAATTGATTTAATTAGTGTTTTGGAAACATTAGATTAGTTGATTAATTATGTTAATTACACTTGAATGGATTAATATGTAATTTGGAATAATGTATCATTTAATTGTTGTAATTGGGCTTAATGGGCTTGGTTGGGCCAAGTATGGTTTTGGACAATTGGGTTGGATCCAATTGGGCCTAAAACCATTTCCAAAAAGTCCAAATATGACAATTGAGCCTTTAAAAATTTAATTGGGCCTAATGAGCCTAAATTGATTGTTTGGCATAGGGTGATTCCTATTTGGGCCTTGGCATTTTGGGTTTGATCCATATCGGCCAAAGCCCAGTCCTAAGGAATTAATTGAAAGCCCATTGGACTTTAATTGAATAGTATTGGATACTAATTGGGCCTTTGAGACCCATTTAGATTAGATTTAGAATCTAAGTCTAAAAGGCATATAAATAAGTGTAATTATTTAATTTGGAATTAAATTAGAATTAGTATTGAATACAAATTAAATTGGATTTAAAATTGTAGTTCGATATAATTCAAGAATACGTACTTTGAGTATTTATTCTTAAACGAGTTGGACTCGCGCAAATCAAATCGTTGTTTGAACATTGGATGGTCATTAATTCAAAGATTAATTAATTAGATTAGATTGATTGAATAACATGCTTTGTGTGAATACTTGGATGTATTTGTATGAATAATGTATATCAGATGGATATTAGAAGGGTGAGAAGCAATTTTGGAAATTGTTGTAATAAATTTAGAATTTATTTAAATTGGACCTGCGTGTCCGCCTATTATCTCTATTTTCTTTCTATTTCTCTTCTCACCAATTCCCCTCAATGTTAATGAGGTTTCTTTAATGTATTATGTAATTGGGTAGAAGTATGAATAGTGCTAGCGGGAGAGAGGAAATGGAGAGATTTGTTCTATGAATAATTTGTTATATATCCATCTGCATATCATTATTAATTTATTCGTGCCTTATTATGCTTTTAGAATGCATGCTTAAGGTATATGATGAGACCTAATCAAAGATAATAAATTGGTTCCAATTTATGTGAAAAACCCTCACTCAAATATTAAGCGTTTTCCTTCCATTGAGTGGTTCTCTCTCAAGATCCAAGATTGACATTGGTTTGTTGGCCAAAGTCAAGATCAATGTCCATCGCGGATGTGTTTGAACCACGAAAGCTTTGTTCTATATCGCATGTCTTGGGCGGTTGTGACTTGTTGGCCAAAGTTAAGGTCACTTCTAGTTCATCGACGTGGATTACGAAGCTTTCCCACTGTCAATGGGTTGCGCTTAACTGGAATCATTAAGTTTGTTGAGCCAAAGCCAAGGCTTAGTTGATTCAGAGGAAAATATTAGGAAATATATATTAGATATATATCTCGGACTTGGAGGTCTACCTACCGGATCTAGGAATTGGATGGGATCCAATTGATCTTAGAGATCTACGTAGTTCAGTTTCATACAGCCTGTTGGCCAAAGTCAAGGTTGCGTGTTATTTAACGGGATCCTAGCCTACTAGGAAACTGGGTTTCCCGAGTACTCCACAGAGGGTTAGAGGCTCGCCGAAAAATAGTGGGAGGCTAGTATTAAATTTGCAATTTCGTTTAAATACTTGCCAATATGCGCTCATTTATTTTATTTATCGTTGTTATAAATATATTAGTTGGACTAATATTGAATATTGCTTTCTTTGAACAGTTAGACTGTACTAAACACTACTCCACTTGTAGTTGGTCATATAGTTAGACTATAGTAATCATTACATTTTGAGTGTACCCAAAATCGTTGATTGGATAGTTGGACTATTGCAATCGAGATGGCTGGAAAGACTAGCATTCAAGGACATAATCTTGGGTGAAAATGTCTTTAACGGCGTAAATTTTCCAGATTAGGAAATGAATCTCAGGATAGTCCTGGGAGCTGAGAAGTTACTATATTGGATAGAGAATCCTCTCGGGCCCTGAGCCCGGAGTTGAGCAAATAGTAGAGCATGAGCTTAGGAAGACTCATCGTGATGATAACTTTAGTGCTCAATCTGTTATGCTTGCCGCAATGACTCCTTAATTTCATCATCAGAACTAAGGATTAAATCCTTATACCATGATGTTGAAATTAAAGGATCTTCATAGATCTAACCTTAGATCTTGGAAGTACGAATTGCAAAAGAAGATCTTTCGCTCACGTATGTCAGAAGGTACATCTGTCAAGCACTAGGTGTCGCAGATATTGCTGACATCGAACAACTAGGTTAGCTGAGCATTACCTACGAGGTCGAGACTTCTATAGATTTGATCTTACAGTCTCTGCCCGAATGCTGGGGCGGGTTCATCATGAACCAAGAGAAAACTCTTGGAGAGTTAATGGCTATGCTCAAGAATGAAGAGCCAGAGCTTCCAAAAAGGCAAGAAGCGCAAGACGCATCTTACTTCGACATCCCAGAAGGCTTAGGCTTGGCCGAAGGCTTCTGTGGGTGTGAAAAAATGGCAAAGGCAAAATCGACACAGTCTTCTGGGAAGACAAAGGACATATCCCAAGATGTCTGCCTAAACTGTGGCAAAGGGGGTCACTGGAAGCGTGACTGCCGTATGGACAAGGCAGACATGGAGGAAGTGAAGGTGAGCAACGCTCCGACTTCAGGTATGTTTGTTATTGTAATAAACGTGTCCACTACTGGTTTTAAAAATTAGATTTTTGATACTGGATGTGGTACATAAATATTTACTGATGTGCGGGATCTACTGATTAGCAGGAGACTGGTTTCAGATGAGATCGACCTGCGAGTCAGAAACATGACGAGAGTCGCTGTTTTGGCCTTGGGAACATAAATTTTGGAACTGCTTTTGGGCATGTACTTAAATTAGGAAACTGTTATAATGTACCTAGTTTGACTAGAAACATTATCTTTATATCTAGTTTAACCCGTTGCGGGTAAACCTTTATGTTCCAGAACACTGGGTGTTTTGTTTATAAAGATGATATTGAGATATACACATTAGATGTGAATGACAGTATTTATACTTAGAATATAAATGAATCTCAAACATATAACATGACAAACAAAAGGCTCAAACTGAGTAAATCATATGAGACTTATTTGTGGCATTATTGTCTGGAACAGATTAACAAGACTCGTATATCCACTCTTTAGAAGAATGGATACTTGGATGGATTTGATCCCAGTTTATATGATGTCTGTGAATCTTGTTTATTAGGCAAAGTTCCTAAAACTCCTTTTAGCGGTAAATGTGTACGTGCCACCGAGTTGTTAGCCCTCATTCATGGTGACGTATGTGGGCCCATGTCTAGCCAGGCTAGAGGTGGATGTCAATACTTTGTAACCTGTATGGATGTTGCATCGCGTTATGGTTATGTGTGTCTTATGAAACACAAGTTGGAAACATTTGATAAATTCATAGAGTTTCGACACGAAGTACAGAAAAACAGACCAGCAAAAGTATTAAAACATTACGGTTGGACCGTGGTAGAAAATACTTGAGCAATGAGTTTCTCGATTACTTGAAAGAGTATTGTATTCTTTCACAGTGGACTCCTCCCGGAACACCTCAATTGAGTGGTGTGTCCGAACGGAGAAACCGAACTTTGTTGGACATGGTAAGGTCAATAATGAGTCACACTGAGCTACTAATTTCCTTCAGGGGATACGCATTGAACAATGCTATACTTATTTTGAATAAGGTTCCAACAAAGTCTGTTGGACATACCCCATATGAAATATGTGTTGGGAAGCGGCCGCGAGTGCGCAGCGGAAAATCAAAAAGAAATTATGATGCCGCTATCTCTTTGCCCAAGACCCATTTGTTTTTATTATTCTACAAGCCTAGGCATGTTACTATATATTATAAGCATAAAAACTCATAAAATATGCAAAGAACATAAACCTAAACATGCTAACTATCATAAGAACTCTAATTAAAATAAAGAAAGAAAAAGACTTACTTGAACCGAAGACTCATCCAGTCCTCCTTCCAATATACAAGCTTTTCTCGAACTCAGCAACCTCTTCCACGTTCCAAAGAACCACCCAAGTGTGTGGCCTCCAAAGATGCACACACAAAAGCAAAACTCAACGGCAAGACTATGCCTTGAGTGCACAGATATTTTGCCTTTGGTACTAGCCTAGGAAAATACCTCAAAATTTTTACCTCGAGGTTCCTCTAGTCAATTAGACTTAAGGATACTCAAAATCAGTGGCTTACTCTTAACCCAAGATATGAAAGGTTTGGTGCAAAATTTGTAAAGAATTTTTGGGTTTATATAGGTGCTCCAAAGACAACAAAATTAATTAAGAATTCAATGTGGGATAAAAGCTAATTTAATCTTAGCCATTGGATCTTAATTTAGTGGTTTAATGAGATTATAAAACCCTAATAAGAGTTTGGGCAGAATTGGAATTCAAAACAATTAACAAATAAAAAAAAATTACTATTTACGTTACTATTCACATTATTTATTTATTTATTTATTTATTCCAATTCCCAAAGTGCCCCTATCGTCATTCACCAATCCCTAAGCCACTATGGAACCTCATAAATGATATGTTCAATAATTAAACACATTGAACCATTTATGAACAATTCCTACAGCAATCATATATGCTGTTAAATTTATACTGTGCATTGTTAACCATTGATTTAAACTTTGTTGTGTGTGACCTTTTGGGTTCCCCTCAAGTTGGAGATGAAATGAATCGTGATAATTCAATCGAACATAAATTATCCTCTGATCAGATGGTCGTTCGATTTCAATGACCAAGGTTGACATCTAGCAACATGCCAAGGCCCCCAAATGAGAAGGAAAGATATATACCCATTCTGTATGCGATGTACATATGATATGGTCCATCACCTCAATGTATCCCCACCGTTTAACCTAGGGTATGGAAATTGTCTACCCATATAGTCAAAGGTATGATGTTGATAGTGTCATGAATCATGCTAACCCAAGAATCTCACATGATTCTTCCGCTGCGGCCACAGTCTCAAGCACTGATCACACATTTCAACCTGCGAACTGGAATACGCCATATTATTCACAAAACTATGACTAGGAACGTTTAAGAGTAATGATTCTCATAAAGCGTGGAAGCCATCATCTTATTACTCCAAGGGCTTTATTACAGTGTTTGATGATTCATATAAGTTATGTAAGACACTTATAATAAAGATTGTCATTTTATTAATTAATGAAAATATTACAAATACATGTACATATAGCCCATCCACAAGTTGGGTATAGGGCATATCCTTAACAATCTCCCACATGCACTATAGACAATTAGTATGAATTTGGACACCATACTCTCAGGTGTGCCTATCATGTTTTTTTTGAGTCAGCCATTTAGTCAGAGAATCTACAAGATTATCTTCTATGGGTATTTTCTATATAATAACTTCTTTTGTCTCAACAATCTCCCTGATGAGATGAAATCGCCTAAGTACATGCTTGGTTTTCTGGTGGGACCTTGGTTCCTTTGATTGAGCAATGGCGCCCGTGTTGTCACAATACATCGTGACGCCATTCTTTATCGCGGGAAGCACTTCCAACTCTGTGATGAACTTCTTTATCTAGACTGCTTCTTTAGCTGCCTCAGATGCTGTAATATACTCGGCTTCAGTGGTGGAGTCCATTGTAGTTGACTGCTTTGAGCTTTTCCAACTGACAGCACCGCCATTCAAAGTAAACAGATATCCTAATTGTGATATGCGGTCATCCCTATCGGTCTGAAAGCTCACATCATAGTAACCAATGACTTTCATCTCAGAACAATCTCCATATGTCAAAAACACATCCTTAGTTCTTCTCAGATACTTGAGGATTGTTTTGACAGCTGCCCAGTGTTGCTCACCAGGATTTGTCTGATACCTGCTCGTTATGCTAAGAGCATAAGAGACATCAGGTCTTGTACATACAATGGCGTACATGATTGATCCTACTGCTGAAACATAAGGGATCCTACTCATACGCTCTCTATCTGAATGAGTATGTGGACATTGCTCCTTAGATAATTTGATTCCATGACAAGTAGGTAAATTACCTCTTTTAGAATCTTCCATTTTGAATCTTTTCAAAACTTTATCTATGTATGTAGATTGATAAATCTTAGATCTATTACGGTAGATCTTAATGCCGAGGATGTAGGCTGCTTCTCCCAAATCTTTCATGGAGAAATTCTGAGATAACCATTGCTTGGTGGCTTGCATCATGAGAATATCATTCCCGATGATTAATATGTCATCGACATATAATACAAGAAATACAATAGCACTCCCACTACTTTTCCTGTAAACACAAGGCTCGTCTATATTTTGGATGAAGTCAAATTCTATAATTGTCTCATCAAATCATATATTCCAACTTCTGGAAGCTTGCTTGAGTCCATAAATGGATCGTTTAAGCTTCCATACTTTATTATGATCATCCTTAGATACAAAACCCTCAAGTTGTGTCATATAGACTTCCTCTACGAGGTTTCCATTAAGGAAGGTTGTTTTGACATCCATCTGCCAAATCTCATAATCAAAGTGTGCAGCTAGTGCCAGTAAAATTCGAATGGACTTTATCATTGCAACAGGCGAGAAGGTTTCGTCATAGTCAATTCCTTGGATTTTTCTATAACCTTTCGCCACCAACCTACACTTATAGGTTTGGATGTTGCCTTCTGCATCAGTTTTACGCTTGTAAATCCACTTGCAGCCTATGGGTTTTATCCCTTCAGGTGCATCCACCAAGTCCCAAACTTGATTCTGATACATAAAGTCTATTTCGGATTTCATGGCCTCAAGCCACTTGACAGAATCAATGTCACGCATTACTTTGTCATAACTGGTGGGATCGTCATTATCAATGACCTGATCATGTTCCTCCTCAATATGGAAACCATATCTTTCAGGCTCATTTCTTTCCCTACCAGACAATAACCTTGTGGTTGTTCTGTCGCTGCCTTTTTGAAGGGCCTGGGGTTTAGTTCTATGTTAGTTTGTTATTCTTCTACCTCATCGAGGTCAAGTCTACTCACATTATATTTCTTGAGAAGGAATTCATTCTCTAGAAATTCAGCATTTCGTGAGACAAATGTTCTTTGTTCATTTGGGATATAGAACATGTATGCTCTTGAGTTCAAGGCATATCCTACAAACTTATATTTAACTGCCCTATCATCCAATTTGTTAGTTTGTGTGAGCTTAACATATGCGTCACCTCCCCAAACTCTTAGATAACTAAGACTATGATGTTTCCCAGACCATAACTCATATGGTGTTTGACTAACAGTCTTGGAAGGAACTTGGTTTAGTAGTAGTGTTGCAGTTTCTAAAGTAAGACCCCAAAATGAAAATGGTAGATCCCTGTCTGGCATCATTGATCGGACCATATCTAATAATGTCCGATTTCTCCTTTTGGAGACCTCATTATGCTGTGGAGTTCTCGGAGGAGTCCACTGGGAAACAATACCATTTTCTCTCAAGTAATCGTGAAATTCGTCGCTTAAGTATTCACCACCTCGGTCAGACCTTAGTGACTTAATACTTTTATTAAGCTGGTTTTCTACTCCAGCTTTGAAGACTTTGAATTTCTCAAAGGCTTCAGATTTGTACAGCATAAGGTGCACATACCCATATCGCGAGTGATCATCGATAAAAGGTAATGAAGTAGGAGAATCCACCTCTAGCGGTGACTGAAATTGGTCCGCATACATCAGATTGTATGAGTTCTAATGTCTCTACTGCACGCTGTCATTTACTTTTGAAGGGTAATTTTGTCATTTTACCAAGTAAACAAGACTCACAAGTTCCATAAGGTTCATATTTGAAGGGTCTGAAATACCCATCCTTATGTAGCATAGTTAATCTTGTTTCATTGATATGACCTATGCGACTGTGCCATAGAAGTGATTCTTTGAGATTATTCGAGTTAACGTTGTATATATTAGAGGTTGAATATTCTTTGTTAGTTTGTAAGACATAGATACCATTATTCAAAATACCATCTCCATATTTTATTTCATTGAAATAAATAGAACATTCATTATAACTTATTAGGCATGAAAAGCCTTTATTACATAAAGAGAAATTGAAATGATGTTCTTTACTAGAGAAGGTACATAAACACAATCTTCTAAGTCTAAAACTAAACAAACCATCGAACAAACTAATGAATAAGTCCCCACGCACAATGCAGCCAGATTTGCTCCATTACCCATGCGTAAGTCAACCTCCCCATGACGGAGTCTCCTACTATTTCTCAGGCCCTGCACATTGTTACACTAGTGAGTCCCACAACTAGTGTCAAGCACCCAAGTAAAAGGTTCAGAGTTTTGAGAATATAGTTCAATCATATACAACATACCTGAAGCATTGGGCTTCTTGGCCTCTTGGGCTTCCCTAGCTTCCTTGGCTTTCAAGGATCTGCAGTCTTTCTTCCAATGACCCTTCTTTCCACAAAAGAAACATTTCCCCTTTCTTTTTTTCTTCTCCACCTTACCATTGGGCTTTAGGTGATCTGGAGCCTTGGCCTTGCACTTATTTTTCTTTGGGCCTCGTGGCTTCAGGTCCGTACCCGTAAGCATGACGAAGGTTTTAAGCTCCGATTTCAAGTCCTTCTCTGCTTGCTTTATCAGATTGTGCAATTCTGCTAAAGTAGCTTCTTTATCAGACAGATGAAACTGTATAATAAAGTTAGTGAAGTATTTTAGTAAGGACTGAAGAATTAGATCGTGACCTATCTCATGATCCATGATGAACCCGAGGTTGGCCAATTTTTCAATGTGGCCAATCATCTTAAGCACATGTCCACAGATAGATCCTTCCTTATACCTTGTTTGGAATAAGGCACATGACACTTGGAATCTCACGGTATGAACGGAAGTTGCATACAACTCCTTCAAGAGAAAGATGATGGTTTGAGCATCCATATCTTCGTGAGCTTTCTGAAGTTCGTTCGACATAGAGCCAAGAATTATGAAAACGCTTGATCATCATCATCGACATGTTTCTTCCAAGCATCAAATATATTTTGGTCAGCATCTTCTGCGGGTTCATGGGTAAATGGTCTTTCAAGAACATAGAAAATCTTTTCTTGTCGTAAGATAATTTTAAGGTTTCTAAACCAGTCATTGTAGTTGTCCTCTTTGAGCTTATGCTCATCAAGGATGGAACGAAATGATACTCTGTTTTCCATTTGAATGTTTGTTAAATATTTTAACCCACCTATTAAGAGAGAATGTTAAAATTAGAAATATGTTTTCATTAATGTTTCATAATAACATGGGCTTTTAATATTATGAAGTTGCTCCCACTCAATTTTTTTACAATTTTAAGCAAATCGCATCAACCCCAATATGATGGATTTCTTGTGGGCATGGATCCCATTATCAATATTTCATAACTTTGACTAGGGCCGGTCATTATAAAATACGATAATTAGGTAGGATCCCAACACATTATGATATATATCACAATTCCTTGATCATTGGGTTGGGCAATCAAACATGTCATAACTTATGCTAGTCCTTTTGGACACCCAATCTTTGCCTCTAAGTTATAAGACCACGCCTAAGGGTCGATGCATCTTATGACTCAGAAAAGTCAAACCATTGTCAATAGTACGATTTAGGGACAAATTGGTATTGGTCAGTCTGGTAAAGCATAGTCCTGCCAACATGGTTTAAGCCCTTTGGGTCTATACTTTACAATGGGATGCAAATTTTAGACTTAAATTATTATTGAGGATTTTAGCAAGTTTAAGTGAATAACTGTCAAATGGATTCCTCCATTGAAAATTCCCCTGAGGGAGGGTGGATGGAACTCTCTTAAATACCCTTACCTCTTAGGCTCTTATTGCCTTGGTGACAGGAATAAACAATAGATCCTCCAAATTAGTCCAACACTTTAAATATGCTTTACGGTAAGCTTTGAGTAAATGATTATCTAGATGTCTTCACAACTTTTCCCTACGCAGCGGAAAATAAAAAAGAAATTATGATGCCGCTATCCCTTTGCCCAATACCCATTTGTTTTGATTATTCAACAAGCCTAGGAATGTTACTATATATTCTAAGTAGAAAAACGCATAAAATATGCAAATAACATAAACCTAAACATGCTAACTATCATAAGAACTCTAATTAAAATAAAGAAGGAAAAAGACTTACTTGAACTGAAGACTCCTCCAGTCCTCCCTCCAATCTACAAGCTTTTCTCGAACTCAGCAAGCTCTTCCACATTCCAAAGAGCCACCCAAGTGTGTGGCCTCCAAAGATGCACACACCAAAGCCAAAACTCAACAGCAAGACTACGCCTTGAGTGAACGGGTATTTTGCCCTTGGTGCTAACCTAGGAAAATTACTCAAAAACTTTTAACTTGAGGTTCCTCTAGTCAATTAGACTTAAGGATCCTCAAAATCAGTGGCTTACTCTTAAACTTTAGAGTTGCTCACTTATATAAACCCAAGATATGAAAGGTTTGGTGTAAAATTTGTAAAGAATTCTTTGGGTTTATATAGGTGCTCCAAAGACAACAAAATTAATTAAGAATTCAATGTGGGATAAAATTTAATTTAATCTTAGTCATTGGATCTTAATTTAGTGGTTTAATGAGATTATAAAACCCTAATAAGAGTTTGGGCCAAATTGGAATTCAAAACAATTAACAAATAAAGAAATTACTATTCACGTTACTATTCACATTACTATTCACATTATTTATTTATTTATTTATTTATTCCAATCCCAAAGTGCCCCTATCGTCATTCACCAATCCCTAAGACACTATGGAACCTCATAAAAGATCTGTTCAATAATTAAACACATTGAACCATTTATGAATAATGCCTACAACAATCATATATGCTGTTAAATTTATACTGTGCATTGTTAACCATTGATTTCGACTTTGTTGTGTGTGACCTTTTGGGTTCCCTTCAAGTTGGACATGAAATGAATCGTGATAATTTAATCAAACATAAATTATCCTCCGATCATATGGTCGTTCGATTTCAATGACCAAGGTTGACATCTAGCAACATGACAAGGCCCCCAAATGAGAAGGAAAGATATATACCCATTCTGTATGCGATGTACATATGATATGGTCCATCGCCTCACTGTATCCTCACCGTTTAACCTAGGGTATGGAAAATGTCTACCCATATAGTCAAAGGTATGATGTTGATAGTGTCATGAGTCGTGCTAACCCAAGAATCTCACATGATTCTTCCGCTGCGGCCACAATCTCAAGCACTGATCACACATATCAACCCACGAACTGGAATACTACTCTTATAAGAAAATATTATCCGAGAGAGTGGTGATTCTCTGTTGTATCTTTACAAACTTCATGTCTTTCAACAAATGACCCAATCATACCCTTATGACCGGATCTTTTGAACCAGAGAAGGAGAATGTCAAAGTTATTTGATCCACATATAAGATTGTAAAGACCTCAAGTCTAAGGACTAGTTATACAATCGATACATGAAAGTTCTCACAGTCACATGGGATAAACACTCCATGTGGAAACTTTCGGCGGTCAGTTCGATGAACATGAGCAACTCATGCATCCATATGATACACTAAGCGGATAGATCTCCGCTAGTAGCCTATGAGATCGGTTACCCCACTTAAGGGCGGATCATATCATCATCCTAGTCTCTCCGCTTTGTGAACGCCATATTATTCACAAAACTATGACTATGAACATTTAAGAGTAATGATTCTCATAAAGCGTGGAAGCCATCATCTTATTACTCCAAGGGCTTTATTACAGTGTTTGATGATTCATATAAGTTATGTAAGACACTTATAATAAAGATTGCCATTTTTTTAATTAATGAAAATATTACAAATACATGTACATATAGCCCATCCACAAGTTAGGTATAGGGCATATCCCTAACAATCTCCCACTTGCACTATAGACAATTAGTATGAATCTGGACACGATACTCTCAGGTGTGCCTATCATGCTTTTGTTGAGTCAGCCCTTTAGTCAGAGAATCTACAAGATTATCTTCTGTGGGTATTTTCTATATAATAACTTCTTTTCTCTCAACAATCTCCCTGATGAGATGAAATCGCCTGAGTACATGCTTGGTTTTCTAGTGGGACCTTGGTTCCTTTGATTGAGCAATGGCACCCTTGTTGTCACAATACATCGTGATGCCATTCTTTATCGCGGGAAGCACTTCCAACTCTGTGATGAACTTCTTTATCTAGACTGCTTCTTTAGCTGCGTCAGATGCTGCAATATACTCAGCTTCAGTGGTGGAGTCCACTATAGTTGACTGCTTTGAGCTTTTCCAACTGACAGCACCGCCATTCAAAATAAACAGATATCCTATTTGTGATCTGCTGTCATCCCTATTGGTCTGAAAGCTTGTATCACAGTAACCAAAGACTTTCATCTCAGAAAAATCTCCGTATGTCAAAAACACATCCTTAGTTCTTCTCAGATACTTGAGGATTGTTTTGACAGCTGCCCAGTGTTGCTCACCAGGATTTGTCTGATACCTGCTCATTATGCTAAGAGCATAAGAGACATTGGGTCTTGTACAAACAATGGCGTACATGATTGATCCTATTGCTGAAGCATAAGGGATCCTATTCATACACTCTCTATCTGAAGAAGTATGTGGACATTGCTCATTAGATAATTTGATTCCATGACAAGTAGGTAAATTACCTCTTTTGGAATCTTCCATTTTGAATCTTTTCAAAACTTTATCTATGTATGTAGATTGAGAAATCTTAGATCTATTACGGTAGATCTTATTGCCGAGGATGTAGGCTGCTTCTCCCTAATCTTTCATAGAGAAATTCTGAGATAACCATTGCTTGGTGGCTTGCATCATGAGAATATCATTCCCGATGATTAATATGTCATCGACATATAATACAAGAAATACAACAGCACTCTTACTACTTTTCCTGTAAACACAAGGCTCGTCTATATTTTGGATGAAGTCAAATTCTTTAATTGTCTCATCAAATCATATATTCCAACTTCTGGAAGCTTGCTTGAGTCCATAAATGGATCGTTTAAGCTTGCATACTTTATTATGATCATCCTTAGATACAAAACCCTCAGGTTGTGTCATATAGACTTCCTCTACGAGGTTTCCATTAAGGAAGGCTATTTTGACATCCATCTGCCAAATCGCATAATCAAAGTGTGCAGCTAGTGCCAGTAAAATTCGAATGGACTTTATCATTGCAACAGGCAAGAAAGTTTTGTCATAGTCAATTCCTTGGATTTGTCTATAACCTTTCGCCACCAACCTAACCTTATAGGTTTGGATGTTGCCTTCTGCATCTGTTTTACGCTTGTAAATCCACTTGCAGCCTATTGGTTTTATCCCTTCAGGTGCATCCACCAAGTCCCAAACTTGATTCTGATACATAAAGTCTATTTCGGATTTCATGGCCTCAAGCCACTTGACAGAATCAATGTCACGCATTACTTTGTCATAACTGGTGGGATCGTCATTATCAATGACCTGATCATGTTCCTCATCAATATAGAAACCATATCTTTCAGGCTCATTTCTTTCCCTACCAGACCTTCTAAGTTCATAACCTTGTGGTTGTTCCGTCGCTGCCCTTTTGAAGGGCCTGGGGTTTAGTTCTATGTTAGTTTGTTATTCTTGTACCTCATCGAGGTCAAGTCTACTCACACTATGTTTCTTGAGAAGGAATTCATTCTCTAGAAATTAAGCATTTCGTGAGACAAATGTTCTTTTGTCATTTAGGACATAGAACACGTATGCTCTTGAGTTCAAGGCATATCCTACAAACTTACATTTAACTGCCCTATCATCCAATTTGTTAGTTTGTGTGAGCTTAACATATGCGTCACATCCCCAAACTCTTAGATAACTAAGACTATGACGTTTCCCAGACCATAACTCATATGGTGTTTGACTAACAGTCTTGGAAGGAACTTGGTTTAGTAGTAGTGTTGCAGTTTCTAAAGGAAGACCCCAAAATGAAAGTGGTAGATCCCTGCCTGGCATCATTGATCAGACCATATCTAATAATGTCCGATTTCTCCTTTTGGAGACCCCATTATGCTGTCGAGTTCCCGGAGGAGTCCACTGGGAAACAATACCATTTTCTCTCAAGTAATCTTGAAATTCATCGCTTAAGTATTCACCACCTCGGTCAGACCTTAGTGACTTAATACTTTTATTAAGCTGGGTTTCTACTCCAGCTTTGAAGACTTTGAATTTCTCAAAGGCTTCAGATTTGTACAGCATAATGTACACATACCCATATCACGAGTGATCATCGATAAAGGTAATGAAGTAGGAGAATCCACCTCTAGCGGTGACTGACATTGGTCCGCATACATCAGAGTGTATGAGTTCTAATGTCTCTGCTGCACGCTGTCATTTACCTTTGAAGGGTAATTTTGTCATTTTACCAAGTAAATAAGACTCACAAGTTCTATAAGGTTCATATTGAAGGGTCTGAAATACCCATCCTTATTGAGCTTAGTTAATCTTGTTTCATTGATATGACCTAAGCGACTGTGCCATAGAAGTGATTCATTGAGATTATTCGAGTTAACGTTGTATATATTAAGGTTGAATATTTTTTGTTAGTTTGTAAGACATAGATACCATCATTCAAAATACCATCTCCATATTTTATTTCATTGAAATAAATAGAACATTCATTATAACTTATTAGGCATGAAAAGCCTTTATTACATAAAGAAGAAATTGAAATGATGTTATTTACTAGAGAAGGTACATAAACACAATCTTCTAAGTCTAAAACTAAACCATTCGGAAAAACTAATGAATAAGTCCCCATGCACAATGCAGCCAATTTTGCTCCATTACCCATGCGTAAGTCAACCTCCCCATGACGGAGTCTCCTACTATTTCTCAGGCCCTGCACATTGTTACACAAGTGAGTCCCACAACCAGTGTCAAGCACCCAAGTAGAAGGTTCAGAGTTTTGAGAATATAGTTCAATCATATACAACATACCTGAAGCATTGGGCTTCTTGGCCTCTTGGGCTTCCCTAGCTTCCTTGGCTTTCAAGGATCTACAGTCTTTCTTCCAATGACCCTTCTTTCCACAAAAGAAACATTTCCCCTTCTTTTTTTCTTCTCCACCTTACCATTAGGCTTTAGGTGATCTGGAGCCTTGGCCTTGCCCTTATTTTTATTTGGGCCTCGTGGCTTCAGGTCAGTACCCGTAAGCATGACGAAGGTTTTAAGCTCTGGTTTCAAGTCCTTCTCTGCTTGCTTTATCAGATTGTGCAATTCTGCTAAAGTAGATTCTTTATCAGACAGATGAAACTATATAATAAAGTTAGAGAAGTATTTTAGTAAGGACTGAAGAATTAGATCGTGACCTATCTCATGATCCATGATGAACCCGAGGTTGGCCAATTTTTCAATGTGGCCAATCATCTTAAGCACATGTCCACTGACAGATCCTTCCTTATACCTTGTTTGGAATAAGGCACATGACACTTAGAATCTCACGGTATGAACGGAAGTTGGATACAACTCCTTTAAGTGAAAGATGATGGTTTGAGCATTCATATCTTCGTGAGCTTTCTGAAGTTCGTCCGACATAGAGCCAAGAATTATGAAAACCGCTTGCTCATCATCATCGACGTGTTTCTTCCAAGCATCAAATATATTTTGGTCAGCATCTTCTGCGGGTTCATGGGTAAATGGTATTTCAAGAACATAGAAAATCTTTTCTTGTCGTAAGATAATTTTAAGGTTTCTAAACCAGTCATTGTAGTTGTCCTCTTTGAGCTTATGTTCATCAAGGATGGAACGAAATGATACTCTGTTTGCCATTTGAATGTTTGTTAAATATTTTAACCCACCTATTAAGAGAGAATGTTAAAATTAGGAATATGTTTTCATTAATGTTTCATAATAACATTGGCTTTTAATATTATGAAGTTGCTCCCACTCAAATTGTTTTACAATTTTAAGCAAATCGCATCAACCCCAATATGATGGATTCTTGTGGGCAAGGATCCCATTATCAATATTCATAACTTTGACTAGGGCCGGTCGTTATAAAATACGATAATTAGGTAGGTTCCCAATAAATTTATGATATATATCACAATTCCTTGATCATTGGGTTGGGCAATCAAACATGCCATAACTTATGCTAATCCTTTTGGACACCCAATCTTTGCCTCTAAGTTATAAGACCACGCCTAAGGGTCGATGCATCTTATGACTCAGAAAAGTCAAACCATTGTCAATAGTACGATTTATGGACAAATTGGTATTGGTCAGTCTGGTAAAGCATAGTCCTGCCAATACGGTTTAAGCCATTTGGGTCTATACTTTACAATGGGAGGAAAATTTTAGACTTAAATTATTATTGAGGATTTTAGCAGCAGTTTAAGTGAATAACTATCAAATGGATTCCTCCATTGAAAATTCCCTAGAGGGATGGTGGAGCGAACTCTCTTAAATACCCTTACCTCTTAGGCTCTTATTGCCTTGGTGACAGGAATAAACAATAGATCCTCCAAATTAGTCCAACACTTTAAATATGCTTTAAGGTAAGCTTTGAGTAAATGATTATCTAGATGTCTTCACAGCTTTTCCTTTTGGCTATAAAAATGAAGTGAGTGAAGGAAGACACAAAATCATTATCTAACTCTAGTAATACCTTTGGTTAAATTAACTTTAGTTTGGAAAGTTTTATTAACGCCTTAGTCTCACCCCACTTGTATCTTTTATAATGTCTTTTATTATAAACAAGTGATTTAAATTTATTAGCCTTAAAAGGTAATAAATCTCTAAGTTCATCACAAAATAATTACTTAGCTAAGGGATAAGCAATACGCTCTTTATTTCCTTAGAAAGTCTCTAGATGCTTGCACCCTATAATAATCATCCCAATTGTAATCATACATAGAATCTTCAAGCATATGAGTTTTAATATGTTGGAATTATTTTAGGCATTCAATATCTTTGATTAATATTTAATTATGATATTGCATTTTATTTTATTCAAATAAATTTACTATTCACATGTTTTTACAGATGCGTGAACCTTAAATGCAATTTCACAATTCAAATCTTAACCAAATTATGCAAACTTGTGCCTAAAATTAAGTTCAGGGTGTTAGCTTTCTAACGAGCTTTTACACACCCAATTCGAGTTCAAATGAGAGAGAACAAATCAAAACATAAACGGCGCGCTGATACCACTGTTGGGAAGCGGCCGCGAGTGCGCAGCGGAAAATAAAAAAGAAATTATGATGCCGCTATCCCTTTGCCCAATACCCATTTGTTTTGATTATTCAACAAGCCTAGGAATGTTACTATATATTATAAGCGAAAGAAAAACGCATAAAATATGCAAATAACATAAACCTAAACATGCTAACTATCATAAGAACTCTAATTAAAATAAAGAAGGAAAAAGACTTACTTGAACCGAAGACTCCTCCAGTCCTCCCTCCAATCTACAAGAATTTCTCGAACTCAGCAAGCTCTTCCACGTTCCAAAGAGCCACCCAATTTTGTGGCCTCCAAAGATGCACACACGAAAGCCAAAACTCAACGGCAAGACTACGCCTTGAGTGCACGGGTATTTTGCCCTTGGTGCTAGCCTAGGAAATACCTCAAAAACTTTTAACGAGGTTCCTCTAGTCAATTAGACTTAAGGATCCTCAAAATCAGGACTTACTCTTAAACTTTAGAGTTGCTCACTTATATAAACCCAGATATGAAAGGTTTGGTGTAAATTTTGTAAGAATTCTTTGGGTTATATAGGTGCTCCAAAGACAACAAAATTAATTAAGAATTCAATGTGGGATAAAAGTTAATTTAATCTTAGTCATTGGATCTTAATTTAGTGGTTTAATGAGATTATAAAACCCTAATAAGAGTTTCGGCCAAATGGAATTCAAAACAATTAAAATAAAAAAAATTACTATTCATATTACTATTCACATTATTTATTTATTCCAATTCCCAAAGTGCCCCTATCGTCATTCACCAATCCCTAAGCCACTATGGAACCTCATAAATAATCTGTTCAATAATTAAACACATTGAACCATTTATGAACAATATCTACAGCAATCATATATGCTTATAAATTTATACTGTTCATTGTTAACCATTGATTTCGACTTTGTTGTGTGCGACCTTTTGGGTTCCCCTCAAGTTGGACATGAAATGAATCATGATAATTTAATCGAACATAAATTATCCTCCGATCAGATGGTCGTTCTATTTCAATGACCAAGGTTGACATCTAGCAACATGCCAAGGCCCCCAAATGAGAAGGAAATATATATACCCATTCTGTATGCGATATACATATGATATGGTCCCTCGCCTCACTGTATCCTCACCGTTTAACCTGGGGTATGGAAAGTGTCTACCCATATAGTCAAAGGTATGATGTTGATAGTGTCATGAATCGTGCTAACCCAAGAATCTCACATGATTCTTCCGCTGCGGCCACAGTCTCAAGCACTGATCACACATATCAACCCGCGAACTGGAATACTACTCTTATAAGAAAATATTATCCGAGAGAGTGGCGATTCTCTATTGTATCTTTACAAACTTCATGTCTTTCAACAAATGACCCAATCATACCCTTATGACCGGATATTTTGAACCGGGGAAGAAGAATGTCAAAGTTATTTGATCCACATATAAGATTGTAAAGACCTCAAGTCTAAGGACTTGTTATACAATCGATACATGAAAGTTCTCACAGACACATGGGATAAACACTCCATGTGAAAACTTTTGGAGGTCAGTTCGATGAACATGAGCAACTCATGCATCCATGTGATACACTAAGCAGACAGATCTCCGCTAGTAGCCTATGAGATCGGTTACCCCACTTAAGGGCGGATCATATCATCATCCTAGTCTATCCGCTTTATGAACGCCATATTATTCACAAAACTATGACTATAAACATTTAAGAGTAATGATTCTCATAAAGCGTGGAAGCCATCATCTTATTACTCCAAGGGCTTTATTACAGTGTTTGATGATTCATATAAGTTATGTAAGACACTTATAATAAAGATTGCCATTTTATTAATTAATGAAAATATTACAAATACATGTACATATAGCCCATCAACAAGTTGGGTATAGGGCATATCCCTAACAATCTCCCACTTGCACTATAGACAATTAGTATGAATCTGGAACCGATACTCTCAGGTGTGCCTATCATGCTTTTGTTGAGTCAGCCCTTTAGTCAGAGAATCTACAAGATTATCTTCTGTGGGTATTTTCTATATAATAACTTCTTTTCTCTCAACAATCTCCCTGATGAGATGAAATCGCCTGAGTACATGCTTGGTTTTCTAGTGGGACCTTGGTTCCTTTGATTGAGCAATGGTGCCCTTGTTGTCACAATACATCGTGATGCCATTCTTTATCGCGGGAAGCACTTCCAACTCTGTGATGAACTTCTTTATCTAGACTGCTTCTTTAGCTGCCTCAGATGCTGCAATATACTCGGCTTCAGTGGTGGAGTCCACTGTAGTTGACTGCTTTGAGCTTTTCCAACTGACAGCACCGCTATTCAAAGTAAACAGATATCCTATTTGTGATCTGCTGTCATCCCTGTTGGTCTGAAAGCTCGTATCACAGTGACCAATGACTTTCATCTCAGAACAATCTCCGTATGTCAAAAACACATCCTTAGTTCTTCTCAGATACTTGAGGATTGTTTTGACAGCTGCCCAGTGTTGCTCACCAGAATTTGTCTGATACCTGCTCGTTATGCTAAGAGCATAAGAGACATCGGGTCTTGTACATACAATGGCGTACATGATTGATCCTATTGCTGAAGTATAAGGGATCCTACTCATACGCTCTCTATCTGAAGGAGTATGTGGACATTGCTCCTTAGATAATTTGATTCCATGACAAGTAGGTAAATTACCTCTTTTGGAATCTTCCATTTTGAATCTTTCAAAAATTTATCTATGTATGTAGATTGAGAAAGTCCTAACAACCTTAGATCTATTACGGTAGATCTTAATGCCGAGGATGTAGGCTACTTCTCCAAATCTTTCATGGAGAAATTCAGAGATAAAACCATTGCTTAGTGGCTTGCATCATGAGAATATCATTCCCGATGATTAATATGTCATCGACATATAATACAAGAAATACAACAGCACTCCCACTACTTTTCCTGTAAACACAAGGCTCGTCTATATTTTGGATGAAGTCAAATTCTATAATTGTCTCATCAAATCATATATTCCAACTTCTGGAGGCTTGCTTGAGTCCATAAATGGATCGTTTAAGCTTGCATACTTTATTATGATCATCCTTAGATACAAACCCTCATGTTGTGTCATATAGACTTCCTCTACGCGGTTTCCATTAAGGAAGGTTGTTTTGACATCCATTTGCCAAATCTCATAATCAAAGAGTGCAGCTAGTGCCAGTAAAATTCGAATGGACTTTATCATTGCAACATGCGAGAAGGTTTCGTCATAGTCAATTCCTTGGATTTGTCTATAACCTTTCGCCACTAACCTACCGTTATAGGTTTGGATGTTGCCTTATGCATCAGTTTTACGCTTGTAAATCCACTTGCAGCCAATGGGTTTTATCCCTTCAGGTGCATCCACCAAGTCCCAAACTTGATTCTGATACATAAAGTCTATTTCGGATTTCATGGCCTCAAGCCACTTGACAGAATCAATGTCACTCATTGCTTGTCATAACTGGTGGGATCGTCATTATCAATGACCTGATCATGTTCCTCATCAATATAGAAACCATATCTTTCAGGCTCATTCTTTCCCTACCAGACCTTCTAAGTTCATAACCTTGTGGTTGTTCCGTCGCTGCCCTTTTGAAGGGCTTGGGGTTTAGTTCTATGTTAGTTTGTTATTCTTGTACCTCATCGAGGTCAAGTCTACTCACACTATGTTTCTTGAGAAGGAATTCATTCTCTAGAAATTTAGCATTTCGTGAGACAAATGTTCTTTGTTCATTTGGGACATAGAACATGTATGCTCTTGAGTTCAAGGTATATCCTACAAACTTACATTTAACTGCCCTATCATCTAATTTGTTAGTTTGTGTGAGCTTAACATATGCGTCACATCCCCAAACTCTTAGATAACTAAGACTATGACGTTTCCAGACCATAACTCATATGGTGTTTGACTAACAGTCTTGGAAGGAACTTGGTTTAGTAGTAGTGTTGCAGTTTCTAAAGCAAGACCCCAAAATGAAAGTGGTAGATCCCTGCCTGGCATCATTGATCAGACCATATCTAATAATGTCCGATTTCTCCTTTTGGAGACCCCATTATGCTGTGGAGTTCCCGGAGGAGTCCACTAGGAAACAATACCATTTTCTCTCAAGTAATTTTGAAATTCGTCGCTTAAGTATTCACCACCTCGGTCACACCTTAATGACTTAATACTTTTATTAAGCTGGTTTTCTACTCCAGCTTTGAAGACTTTGAATTTCTCAAAGGCTTCAGATTTGTACAGCATAAGGTACACATACCCATATCGCGAGTGATCATCGATAAAGGTAATGAAGTAGGAGAATCCATCTCTAGCGGTGACTGACATTGGTCCGTATACATCAGAGTGTATGAGTTCTAATGTCTCTGCTGCACGCTGTCATTTACCTTTGAATGGTAATTTTGTCATTTTACAAAGTAAACAAGACTCACAAATTCCATAAGGTTCATATTTGAAGGGTCTGAAATACCCATCCTTATGTAGCTTAGTTAATCTTGTTTCATTGATATGACCTAAGCGACTGTGCCATAGAAGTGATTCATTGAGATTATTCGAGTTAACGTTGTGTATATTAGAGGTTGAATATTGTTTGTTAGTTTGTAAGACATAGATACCATTATTCAAAATACCATATCCATATTTTATTTCATTCAAATAAATAGAACATTCATTATAACTTATTAGGCATGAAAAGCCTTTATTACATAAAGAAGAAATTGAAATGATGTTCTTTACTAGAGAAGGTACATAAACACAATCTTCTAAGTCTAAAACTAAACCATTCGGCAAAACTAATGAATAAGTCCCCACGCAAAATGCAGCCAGTTTTGCTCCATTACCCATGCGTAAGTCAACCTCCCCATGACGGAGTCTCCTACTGTTTCTCAGTGTTGGATAATATGACCCATAGCGTCACTATTTGTACAGATCATGGTGTGTTGTACAAATTAACTATGTGACAAGGAAATTGCACTTTCATCGTTTGTGATTAGATCACCATAGATATATAAATGAAGAGAGGTCCATATGATTAGTTCCTGGATTGAGAATGATATGAGACAATATCAGTCCACGAAGGATTAATCATTAAATATCTCTAGCCGGAGTATTATCGAGACAGGACATCGATAATGCGGAATAGGCTAGTATTGCACTTGTGCGCGTTGTGAGGGCACGACGACATAGTTCTCATATATTTAAGTATTGGATACTTATGCAAGTGCGATAGGAGGTTGTGTTTCACGATGGTACGGGAAACAGCTTCGCTCTGGATAGACCCATCGGAATCCCATTGGTATTATGACTATGTGTCTATGGGAGTCCGACATCAGGGTAGGTGTATTTGGTCTTAACTTGAGACTTGCACCGCTAATGCTTACGACAATCAATATACTTTAGTTGAGGTCGTCTAGGACTCTAACCGGTTTTGTGTACGCCAATGCTGGGTATATTGAGAATCGTAGAGTATTGGGTGTGATGTCAAGACGGAAGTATCACTCCAGTCATAGTGGAGATGATGTCACGCAGGATACGGTATTAGTGCTCTTAAGTGTTGCGCAACCATCGGGATATTATGACTAGGTCATGCATATCCGATTATAGAGACTAGTTACCAGACATCCGACATGTGCTTCGGACGGGGCAGACACTTATCCATGTAGGGGTTATTTAGGGGGTGAATCCGGTAACGCAGCGGAAGCGGTGAAAATCCGATTTTCAGATTTCAAAACTTTTTCTCGGATAAATTAAATAAACATATTTATTTAATATTCCAATAATCAAATTATGAAAATAAATTCAATAAAACAATTTTCTCGGATAAATTAAATAAACATATTTATTTTGTATTTTGTCCGTTTTAGTCTGAAATTGATCCAATCAATTTTGAATGATTCTAAATCATTTCTAAGATGAACTTATGATGTTCAAAACATCAAAACACCAAAGCAACCAAAATCCCCAATTTTCCTTATCTTGGCCGAATGCACCATTTGGTGCCCAAGTTGACAATTTGTCATTTCATGCTTCAAAACTCATCCAAATGAATCCAATCAACATGAACTTTGCATGCATCATATACAACCCAAATTCTCAACATATATGAAAACCCCCAAATTTGGAATTAGTTAAAAACCCTAATTTTTCAATTTCCTCAAATTGGACAAATTAGACCAAATACATTAAATCAATTACTTCAATCATCATTCTTCCATCCAATCCAAGTCTCAACACAATGAAACAACTCAAGATCAAATCTAGGTCATTTAAGAGTGGGTCAATAACTCTAGATTAGCAACATGGTTTCATAAACCTTAAAAGAATCCTTACAACTACAATAGTCACAAGTTTCCTTCACCATACATGCTCAACACTTCTATCAAACTTCCACCAACAAAAACACAAAGAAATAAAGAAAGAAATAATCTAAGAACATCACATGTTGAAGCCTTGAACCTAAGGAACATATTCCTCTCTAATAGTAAGTTGGAAAAACTTACTAAATTCCAAGCTATCTTTGATTTTGTCTTTCTTTTCTCAAGCTTCCTTTGCCTTTCTTCAATGGAGTTTATTTTGATAAAGTGTATTAGGTTAAAATAAATGAAAAGCAAATGAAAACAATTATACTTAGATTATGACGATCACGGATAATCTCGCTGAAACATAAGGTCGAGGTCATGTCAAATGTATAATTCCTCCGTCACAGGTATCCGGATAAATCCCAGAGATATAGATGTAAACGTCAAATCTCTATCGGGATTATCCAGTCGACTATTCTATTAGCAATCTCAAAAAGAATGTTTAGAACTAGCTTCTAAACTTACCACGGGCCATGGGTTTATCTGATTGCTAATCATATGGACTACCTATGCTCTGGTACACAGAACTGGCGGATCCTATCTTGATACACATAGGACACCCTGAGGATCTATCTACACCCAACGAACAGGCGGAGGTCTGATCTAAATAGATCGGTGACGTGACTGCCATCTAAGTGTAGAAGATGTCTCATGTGCCCACAATGGCATCTCAAGTCTAAGAATCACAAGTGCTACTCAACCCAAGAAGATTCTTATTGACGCTGGTGTACCATCCATTAAGAATCTTCGGTGAGTCGTTCAGTGTTTATCCACTATAAACACCTACACGTCTATACTAGTCTCCAAGACTTATGGTTCATTGAGAAACCATTGGAATCATATATTCCAGTATAAGACATGTACCGGTCTCAACGGGTTTACTATACTGACCAAGTAGTGTAAACCTTGACCAGGAACTGTCTGAGAATGATAACGTCATGATACGACTCAATGTCTGTTGCGACGCTTTTGCAACTGTATCATGACTAATCATTCTAGGGTCATTACGTCTTTACCATATAAAAGATTAGATTATATTATAGAAACTGCATATATTATTACTGATAATAACGTTTTACAGAAGTATTTAACAAAAATACAACCGGGAATTGGCGCTCTGAGCACCAACCCCAACAAAATCTCCCACTTGCTCTAGTGCCAATATCGATTGTATCTAATACCCATCGACTCCACGTGTTTATGAAACAGCTTCGGAGGTATGGCCTTCGTCAGCGGGTCTGCTACATTATCTTCACTCGGTACCTTGCACACGACAATATCCCCTCGCGACACGATCTCTCGAATGATGTGGTACTTGCGTTCCACATGCTTCGACTTCTGATGCGCCATCGGTTCCTTTGCTTGCGCAATGGCTCCAGTATTATCACAGTATAACGGAATCGCATTCTCGATACTTGGGACAACTCCCAATTCTGTGATAAAATTCTTTATCCACACAGCCTCTTTTGCAGCTTCAGAAGCTGCAATATATTCCGCCTCAGTGGTGGAATCAGCTGTCGATCCCTTTTGGAACTCTTCCAACAAACTGCACCTCCGTTAAGGGTAAAGACAAATCCAGATGTAGACTTTCTATCATCGGGATCCGATTGGAAATCGGAGTCTGTATACCCATTAACCTGCAGTTCGTTTCCTCCATATATAATCAACTTATCCTTAGTACCTTTAAGATACTTTAGGATATGTTTAATGGCCATCCAATGGTCATTACCTGGATTGGACTGATATCGACTAGTTACGCTAACAGCGAAACTGATATCAGGCCTCGTACATAACATGGCATACATTATGCTACCCAAACACGAAGCATAAGGTTGGTTAGACATTCTAACCTTCTCATCTTCTGTTTGTGGACACATCTTCTTAGAAAGATGAATCCCATGTCTGAACGGTATGTTTGCTGTCTTACAGTTACCAAAGCTATACCGTTCCAAGATCTTATCTACGTACGTTGATTGGGATAACCCAATCAGCCTCCTTTGTCTATCTCTATAGAGTTTTATCCCTAAAACATAGGAAGCTTCTCCCAGGTCCTTCATGGAGAAATTCTTACAGAGGTACGCTTGACGCTTTGCAACATACCTAAATCATTCCCAATGATTAGGATGTCATCAACATATAGGACTAAAAATACGACCATGCTCCCACTGGCCTTCTGATACACACAGGATTCTTCCGAATTCTTGAGAAAAATAGACGATCTAATAATCTCATCGAATCGAAGATTCCAACTTCGTGAAGCTTGTTTAAGTCCATAATGGACTTCTTAAGCTTACATACCATACCCGAGGTTTCGCTGGACGTGAAACCTTCCGGCTGTTCCATATAGATTTCTTCATCAAGAAATCCATTTAGAAAAGCCGTTTTGACATCCATTTTCCAAATCTCGTATTCATGATACGCAGCTATAGAAAGCAAAATCCTGATAGACTTAAGCATTGCTACCGGTGAAAAAGTTTCATCGTAGTCGACGCCAGGTCGCTGCGTGTAACCTTTTGCTACCAGTCGGGCCTTGTAAGTTTCAACCTTACCGTCAGGCCCGCGCTACCTCTTATAAAACCATTTACAACCGATAGGAACAATTCCTTCGGGAAGCGGAATCAAGTCCCAAACTCTATTTTCATGCATTGAGTCTATCTCGGATTTCATGGCACTTTGCCATTTCACGGAGTCGATGTCCAACATCGATTCTCTATAGGTGAAAGGATCTGTCTCTTCAACTAAGAGAACATCCAGACTCTTTTCTTGTATCAAATACAAGCGTTCAGGAGGTCTAGATACCCTTTCCGACCTACGGAGTGTGTGTGTTGAAGGTCCTTCATCTACTTGAACTTCAGGTTCCTCCGTTGGTTCGTTGTTTTCAGGTTGGACTTCATCAAGCTCAACCTGTCTATGATCACCTCCTTCTGACAAAAATTCTACTTCTAGAAATTTTGCGAAGCGAGCTACAAACACATTTCGATGCTCGGTATCATAGAACATATCCCCTCGTGTTCGAGGGATATCCAACAAACCTAAACTTTTGCCCTCGAGGCGAAAGCTTACTTTGCTGAGTTACCCTGACATAGGCAGGACAACCCCAAACCTTAATATAATTAAGATTCGGTCTCCTACCGAACCATATCTGATACGGTGTCGTAGGAACAGCCTTTGAAGGAATCTTATTCAAAAGATGTGCGGCAGTTAAGAGACAGTAGCCCCATAAATAATAGGGCAAATCTGTGAAACTCAACATCGATCGGACCATATCCAATAAAGTCTGATTTCTCCTTTCAGATACACCATTGTGCTGTGGTGTACCTGGAGGAGTATATTGAGCAAGAATCCCATTCTCCTTCATATAATCCATGAACTCACCACTCATATATTCGCCGCCTCGATCTGATCGAAGGCATTTAATATATTACCAGTTGTTTTTACTTCTATCTTACGAAATCTTTTGTTCTTTTCATTGCTCGATCATTTCAACCAACTCGTTTCACTGTAAAGTGAGCATACTCACGTATGCATACATCATACGTGATAAAATCGGTAAAGTAACGAAGTACGAATAACCACTGTGAGCAGTTTGACTTAGTGGACCACATACATCAGATGTACGAGTTCCAGTAAGTTTTGGCGCGGTGTCCAACACCAGAAAATGGGGCTTTGGTCATTTACCCTGAATACAGGATTCACAAGTTGGATAGGACTCAATGGTAAGATCTGATATCAAACCATTCCTAACCAATTGGGTAAGGCGTTTAACGCCAATGTGACCAAGTCTCATATGCCAAAGTTCAGTATTATTAATTACAGGTAAACTACGTTTATTAACTCCAGTATTTAATATATCTTTTGAAGTTTGCAATGTGTAATGACCATGCTGGTTTGGACAACTAAGGATCTGAATATTATTTTTATCATATAAATACAAAGAACTATTCTTAATATTAATACAATAGCCTTCTGTATCTAATACAAAAAGTGATATAATATTAGCGACACATCCTGGTACAAAATGACAGTCATATAACAAAAGTGTCCCATTCGGCAATGAGATCTCGCATACTCCCACTGCAACTGCATCCAAAGAGTCTCCACTCCCGAACCACAACTGCATCTCTCCTGGCTTCAGCCTCCTACTTTCCTTCAGCACCTGCAACGAATTGCAAATGTGAATGGGACAAGCAGAATCTAAAATCCAGCTAGATGTAACGGCTTCACAAGCCAAAGATAAATCAATAACTGGAAAAATAAAAGTACCTGATGTAGATGCTCTGTCTCTCCTCAGCTGGGCAATGTAATCTGGACAGTTCCTCTTCCAGTGCCCGACCTTGCCGCAGTGGTGGCATTTGTCTTCAGCAGCCCTTTTGGGCTTAGCTATCTTCGCCTGCTGTTGAGGACCGAAGGTCTTCTTCTTCTTCCCTTTCTTCTTCTTTCCCTTGGACATTCCTTGGGAAGAAGCAGAGAGAGAAGTAGATCTAGGTGGGCGAGTCGGTACTCCCTTCTTCAGATCCTCTTCTGCCGTGAGCAGCATCCTATGTAGCTCCTGGTAGGTGCAGACTGTCCCGTGCATGTTGAAGTACATCACAAACTGGCGGAATGAAGCTGGCAGAGAACCAAGAATGACACTCCTACCGAGAATGTCATTCAGGATGAGATTATGTTGCCTCAATTGATCGATCAAATCGATCATTTGAAGAACATGTGGGCTAACACTTTGCCCCTCATCCAGACGCGCATGGAACAGTTCCATGGCGACCTTGTGAACAATAACCTGTTCCTGGTTCTCGAACGATTGTCTTAATCGCGTTATCATACTATAAGAATCTGATGTTCCATAGTATTGTTGCTTGAGTTTCGGAGAGAGCGAACTAAGGATGTATGATTTAACCCTTAAATCATCATTCTTCCAAGCTACAAAAACTTGGCGTTCCTCCTCCGAAGCATCCTCACCCACTGCAAGGGGTAAAGGACCCTCAAGAACATAACCCAACTTTTCGGAATCGAGGACAATCCTCAAATCCAATTCCCAGTCTGTAAAGTTCTCACGCCTTTCAGTTTGTTCGCATCTAACATACGCGCAAACTGGTTTGTGGATTGACCCGCCATCGCAAATCTATCATATAGATCACGAAAAACGGTTAGCAGAAATTAAGCAGTTTCATATAATATCAAAAGCATAAACTAGATCATGGATTTTTAATCTAATATGCCCCTCCCACTAAATCATGCAATACTGTAATCCCAAAACAGAATACAAATATTTAATAATTAAATTAAATATAAATAGTGAAAGGTGGATCCCGTGAATATATTTCAGCTCACAGCAGAGGCACGGTCTCGCCTACGTATATTCATCAGGTAGACAACTCATTTGTCAATCACTCAAAAGTGACTCCTAAGTTTCCGGTCTTGGCCGTTTCTCGTTGTCGCTGCGAAGGCAGGCCCACAAGGAGACGTACCAAGGTAATACTCGTCAATGATAAACTCAAGTTACTTACGTAATCCTGACAGCTAGGGCACGTTCAGAATTCCGCTTTTACTTGAATTTACCTAGTATCAGTATACACCATCGGTATAAATAAATCTTTATCGGCTACACCCTCACAGCAGAGGCACGGTCTCGGATGTAGTCACAAAGAAGTATTCATAAACCGTATTGACAAGACGAACCATATAACATGCATCAAATACATAATTATAATTAAACCTTATTATTAGGGATTTTCCGCTAAGTGTCATACACCCTAAATCTAACTAGTTTAGATCCTAATAAGCATGCACAAAGTCAAGAAAACATGATTAACATTGATTCAATGAAGGCTAATCAAATTAGGTGGCCTAGAATCAGACTCGCTCTGATATCATTTTGTAGGGGTTATTTAGGGGGTGAATCCGGTAACGCAGCGGAAGCGGTGAAAATCCGATTTTCAGATTTCAAAAATTTTTCTCGGATAAATTAAATAAACATATTTATTTAATATTCCAATAATCAAATTATGAAAATAAATTCAATAAAACAATTTTAAGTGAATTTACCAAAATACCATTGCTTTGTATTTTTGTCCGTTTTAGTCCGAAATTGATCCAATCAATTTTGAATGATTCTAAATCATTTCTAAGATGAACTTATGATGTACAAAACATCAAAACACCAAAGCAACCAAAATCCCCAATTTTCCTTATCTTGGCCGAATGCACCATTTGGTGCCCAAGTTGACCATTTGGTCATTTCATGCTTCAAAACTCATCCAAATGAAATCCAATCAACATGAAACTTTGCATGCATCATATACACACCCAAATGCTCAACATATATGAAAACCCCCAAATTTGGAATTAGTTAAAAACCCTAATTTTTCAATTTCCTCAAATTGGACAAATTAGACCAAATACATTAAATCAATTACTTCAATCATCATTCTTCATCCAATCCAAGTCTCAACACAATGAAACAACTCAAGATCAAATCTAGGTCATTTAAGAGTGGGTCAATAACTCTAGATTAGCAACATGGTTTCATAAACCTTAAAAGAATCCTTACAACTACAATAGTCACAAGTTTCCTTCACCATACATGCTCAACACTCTATCAAACTTCCACCAACAAAAACACAAAGAAATAAAGAAAGAAATAATCTAAGAACATCACATGTTGAAGCCTTGAACCTAAGGAACATATTCCTCTCTAATAGTAAGTTGGAAAAACTTACTAAATCCAAGCTATCTTTGATTTTGTCTTTCTTTTCTCAAGCTTCCTTTGCCTTTCTTCAATGGAGTTTATTTTGATAAAGTGTATTAGGTTAAAATAAATGAAAAGCAAATGAAAACAATTTATACTTGTCAAATTTTAGCCTTGGCCGAAATTCACATGCATAAAATTCAAGTTTTTTATTTCAATTTTTCATTTCAAATGCATTTGGTCAACTTGCATAAATATCTTATAAACTACTTTATTAGATATTTATTTTGGTCAACAAATGCAACTAATGTCATTTACTTTAATTATCCTAATGTAAGATATTTATATTTTAATTAATTTAATCATTTAACAATTAAATAATTAATTAATTAATCAAATACAAATATATTAAATATATGTATAATATTTACATTAAATATTAAAAAAATATATTCATTTAGGAAATAAGTCAAATAACTCATTTTGACTATTAATTAATGTGAATTTAAATTAATCAAGTATTAAATGTAAATACACAATAATTAAGCAAATGACTATCTAGTCTCTTTAGCATGTATCTTGCGTTTAACCATTAAACGACTTTATAAATAATCAAAATTATATTAATGTTGCTCTAGTGCTCTACGAGTATGTTTCATTATTGAGACTCTCTAGGTTCAGGTATATCCGTCACGAAATCAAATTTCATGTCCATAATCTATCCACCCGTAGATTATGACGATCACGGATAATCTCGCTGAACCATACAGGTCGAAGTCATGGCAAATGTATAATTCCTCCGTCACAGGTATCCGGATAAATCCCAGAGATATAGATGTAAACGTCTTATCTCTATCGGGATTATCCAGTCGACTATTCTATTAGCAATCTCAAAAAGAATGCTTAGAACTAGCTTCTAAACTTACCACTGGCCCATGGTTTTATCTGATTGCTAATCATATGGACTACCTATGCTCTGGTACACAGAACTGACGGATCCTATCTTGATACACATAGGACACCCTGAGGATCTATCTACACCCAACGAACAGGCGGAGGTCTGATCTAAATAGATCGGTGACGTGACTGCCATCTAAGTGTAGAAGATGTCTCATGTGCCCACAATGGCATCTCAAGTCTAAGAATCACAAGTGCTACTCAACCCAAGAAGATTCTTATTGACGCTGGTGTACCATCCATTAAGAATCTTCGGTGAGTCGTTCAGTGTTTATCCACTATAAACACCTACACGTCTATACTAGTCTCCAAGACTTATGGTTCATTGAGAAACCAATGGAATCATATATTCCAGTATACGACATGTACCGGTCTCAACGGGTTTACTATACTGACCAAGTAGTGTAAACCTTGACCAGGAACTGTCTGAGAATGACAACGTCATGATACGACTCAATGTCCGTTGCGACGCTTTTGCAACTGTATCATGACTAATCATTCTAGGGTCATTACGTCTTTACCATATAAAAGATTAGATTATATTATAGAAACTGCATATATTATTACTGATAATAACGTTTTACAGAAGTATTTAACAAAAATACAACCGGGAATTGGCGCTCTGAGCACCAACCCCAACAATCCAGCCCCAGCCCTAGCACGTGACTATCCGATACTGGGCCGATATACACAATACTTAGTAGACTACGCCTGATATAGATCTTAAATATTCTTATAAGAATATGTTCGGAGAATTGGGAAGACTTGGTGCTTTGCTAGAAGCCAACCTTGTCTAGTAAATCGGTAAAACGTAGTACTTGGTACTTACGTGTTCGGATAGTCCGATGACCGATTTGACTGCCAACATATCCGGGGATCTCATGGGTCGCTTCCCAAAGATTCACCGATGACGTATGACTCGCACTTTTAATTAATCTGGGATTAATTAGATGAGAGAAAATTATCTGGGATTAATTGTGGAGATATTTTATCTGGGATAAAATATCATTTAATGAGAGAGAACGATTAATTTGGAATTTATCGGTAAATTAATATATTGGATATATTATATGAAATTGGATTTCGACGCGGAATAAAATTAGATTTTAATTCGGGCGAACGAATTAATTCAGAATTAATTCGTTAGCGACGTGAATAGTGATTTCGCTAGGCGTAATCATTTAATTACGACGCAAAGGAAAATTCGTTAATTTGGAATTAGCGAACCCGAGCCCGAGATTATTTGCGAGCGCATTCGTATTTCGAATTCGAGTGCGGCACGTCAAATCAAGCGTCAAATCATTAGTCGCATCAAGCGTCAAATCACTTGTCACTTTGAGTGATGTGACTTGACAACTTGATTGAGTTGACTTGATGTGATGAGTGATGTGTGTGGTTGGCAATTAAAGCCAAATGTGTGTGAATGAATTTCAAATGAAATTCATGTGTATTAGATACACAAATTACACACACAAAACCGTGAGACACTTTCCCTCCTCTCTCTCCTATTCTTCTTCCTCTCATCACTCACGCCATTTCTGTTCTGGTTTTTCTGGGTACTGCCGTGAACAAAATGGAGGGAAGCAGTGCGTTTTGTGGCAAAAGAAGAGTGCTAGCACACTCCGAGATCAATGCGAAGGTGATAGGGAAGTATACCCATGAGCCGGGAACCAAAATGATGAAGCTTGGATCTTCATATCTTGAAGATAAGGGGCGCAAATCACTGTTCACAGCAGCCCACTGCAGTGCAGTCCACCAGTGAGCAGATTTCGTTTTTTGTTGCCCAAATCGTCGCTCAACCGCTCGATGTAAGTATTCCGCAACTTCCGTCGTTGTATTCACTTGTGTATCATGCTTGAGTTTTGATCTTGGGACCTATAGAAACTCCAACAATGGCATCAAGAGCTTAGGTTAAAAGCATGAAAAAGTTAGGGCTAAAATTTGGGCAAACTTGATTTTGAGCATGATAAATTAAATTGGATGGATTTGTATGCTTAATTGTGTTTGAATTGAAGATTGATTGGGTCAATTTCAACAAATTGTGATTGGATCATTTTTTCCCCAAATTACTACATTGGCCGAAAATTGATGATGATTTAATGTCTTGGGATTTTTGATTTTTGACAATTGGATGTGTTGAAAATCATTCGGGAATATGATTGATGTCGATTGCGGAATCAATTGGATTGAATTCGAATCGGACGAAAAATCCCCAATTGCCAAGTATGTCATAAAGCTTGAAATTGGGTAAATTTGATTTAAGCATGCAATTATGAAATTGGATGATAAAGTATGCTTGAATGTATTTTAATTGATGATTGGTTGGATCAATTTGATTAAATATTTTTTGGAACAAATTTCCCCAAAATGCTTATGTTGGCCGAATAGTAACTTAGCCCTAAAGTCTTGGAATTTTGATTTTTAATTCATTGGATGAGTTAGAATCAATTAGATGTTGATTTAATGTCGATTGTGGGATTAATTGGATTGAAACCAAATCGGATATAAAATCCTTTCCTTGGCCGAGACTTAAAGAGCATGTAATGGGTTTGATTTTAATCAAAATGTGTTGGACATATGATGATGATAATGAGCATGATTAATTGTGTGAATTGATGTTTTAGAAATGTTAATTTGGGTGATTAATCGTGATATACACTTTAGGTAATTAAATTGCGAAATGGATTTGTGTAAATTAATAATTGGGCTAATTTTGGAAATTGAGCTTGAATTGTTGTTATTGGGCTTATTGGGCTTTGTTGTACAAAGTTTGTTTTAGGAAAAATTGGTTGGATCCAATTGGGCCCAAAACCGCATCCATAAAGCCCAAATGCAACATAATGGACCTTTATGATTTAATTGGGCCTAATGGGCCAAAATTAATTTAAAGGCTTATGGGGTAAATCCCGGATTGGACTTTGGTTGCGGGTTTGACCCGAGTTGACCAAAAGACCACGCCTTAAGAAATTAATTAAAAGCCCATTAGACTTTAATTAAATTAATATTGGATATTAATCGGGCTTGAGACCCGTAGCGATTAAATTTGGAATTTAAGTCGAAAAGGGTTTATTATTAAAGTGTGTTATTAATTTGGAATTAAATAGTGAATTAGAATTAATAAACAAATTGAATTGGATTTAATTGTGTAGTTTAATTTAATTCGGGAATCCGTACTTTAAGTACTTATTCGCAAAAAACGAGTTTGACTCGAACAAAATCAAATCGTTGTTTGAACATTGGATGATCACTAATTATCAAGATTAATTAATTGGATTAGATTGATTGATAACATGCTTGAGTGAATACATGGTTGTGATGCATGAATAATGTATATCGGATGGATATTAGATGGGTGGGGCAATTTTAGAAATTGTTGTAATAAATTTGATTTATTAATTGGACCTGCGTGTCCAGCCTTATCACCTCCTATTCTTTGTATTCTCTTCTCACCTATTCCCCTCAATGTAAATGAGGTTTCTTTAGAAGTGTAGTGTAACGGGTAGAAGAAAATTTTGTGCTAGCGGGAGAGAGAAAGTGAGATTTGATCTAGGATCAATGTGTAAAATATCCATCCGCATATCATTATTATTTTATCATATGCGCTTTATTATGTGTTTTAATGCATGTTTAAGGGTGTATGATGATGAGACCTTAACAAAGATAATAAATTGGTTGCCAATTTGCACACGAAAAACCGTCATAAAATATCATGCGTCTTTTCCTTCCATTGAGTGATTCTTGCTCAAGATCCTAGATTGGCATGGGTTGTTGGCCAAAGTCAAGCCCTTGTCCGTCGAAGATGTGTTTGAATCACGAGGCTTTGTTCCATATTGGTGTCTTGTCCAAGTTGTGGTTTGTTGGCCAAAGTCAAGACCACTTCTTGTCCATCGACATTGATTACGAAGCTTTCATGGTCAATGGGTCGCGCTTGACTGGGATCATTAGGTTTGTTGTGCCAAAGACAAGGCCTAGTTGATTCAGAGGAAAAAGTTAGGTAATACATTGGATGTATTGGCATATATAAGATATATGTTTAGGATTTGGAAATCCACCTACTGGATCTAGGAATTGGATTGGATCCAATTGATCTTAGAGATCTACCTAGTTAATTATCATACAATTTGTTGGCCAAAGTCAAGATTGTGTGATATTTAACGGGATCCTAGCCCACTAGGAAACACGGTTACCCGAGTACTCGACAGAGGGTTGGAGGCTCGCCGAAAAATAGTGGGAGGCAAGAATTGAATTTGCAATACTCGTTCAATTACTCGCCATACGCGCTTATTTAAATTATTTCGTCATTAGATTAATGTTAGTTGGACTAATATTTAAATTGCTGTTTTAATAAACAGTTGGACTGTATTATACTTGATTATATATAATTGGATTATATTAATCAATATATTTGAATTAATTAATTTAGTTTACAGTTGATTTTATAATTGGATTATAGTAATCAATGTAATTGAGGTTAATTAATTGGATTATATTTGATTATATAGTTGGACTATTATAATCATTTAATATATAGTACCACTAATCGTTGATTAAATAGTTGGACTATTGTAATCAAGATAAAATTGAAAAGTTGGATATTTAAAATATAATCTGGGATTAAAATATTTTAAATGATTTAATTTTCAAATTGGGAATAAATAATAGGTTACTTTATTTGATAAAATAACTTATATACCTTACGCCCAAAATTAAGCAAAATAAGTAGAGCATAAAATCTTTGGAAGATTTATGTGATGATGACTTTAATGCTTAATTTAATATACTTGTCATAAATCTAATTTTAGATTTAAGAAGTATTAAAATTGCAATTTATAATTCTTGGAGAATTAATTGACTATTCTAGAGGAGATAAAGTCAAAGTTTGCAATTGGGCATGTAGCACGAGGTGCACATCGTTTCGATATTCTAAAAACCCAAGGCTTGGCCTAAGGTTCCTAAAATATTGAAAAGGATAATTGACATATACCAAAGTGACTACCATTTGGATATGGCAGACACGAAGGAATTAAAGAAAGGGCAAGGCTCTGACTTTAAAAATGTTTGTCAAGTTATGTTCACAACTAGTATTGAAATTAGATTTTTAATACTTAGTGTGGTACATAAAATATATGTATTGATGTTCAGAATCTGCTTTGAGCAGGATACTGACTTCAAGCTGAGATTGCTCTGCGAATCGAAAACGGGACGAAAGTCGCTGTTTCGACCGTAGATACCTAAGTTTAGGAACTACCTTTGGGTGTGTACTTAAATTAGGAACTGTTATAATGTAACTAGTTTGACTAGAGACATTATCTCTATATCAGTGTTTAATCCATTGTGGATAAACCTTTATATTCTAGAACACTAAGTGTTTCATTATATAAAGATGATACTGAGATAAACACATTAGATGTGAATAACATAATTTATATTTTGAATATAATTAAAATCTCAAAACATATAAAATGACAAATAAATAGCTCAAATTGATTTGATCAAGTAGATACTTATTTGGGCATTGTTGTCTAGGACAGAATTAAACAAGACTCGTATATCCGCACTTTTGAAGAGTGGGTACTAGGACTGATTTGACTATTCAAATAAAGTCTACGAATCTAGTTTGTTAGGTAAAGTACCTAAAACACTGTTTACTTGGTAATAGTGTAAGTGCCACCGATCTGTTAGCCCTATTCATGGTGAAGTTAGTGGGCCCATATCTAGCTAGGCTAGATGTGAACATGAATGTTTCGTGACCTTAACGGATGTAGCATCACGTTATGGTTATGTGTTTCTTTTGAAGAACACAAATCAGAAACTTTTAGAGTTTCGACACGAAATAGACAAACAGATCGGCTATAGTATTATACCGTCACGGTAAGACCGTAATGGAAAATACTTAAGCAATAAGTTTCTTATATACTTGAAAGAGTATAGTATTCTTTCACATGAGGACTCCTCCCGGAACACGTCAAAGTGACGGTGTGTCCGAACGGATTAACCGAATCATGTTAGACATGATAAGGCTAATCATGAGTCGCTCTGAGCTAACCATTTCCTTCAACGGATAAGTTTTAACAGTGCAATAACTTATTTAGAATAAAGTTCTATTAATAATTTGTTTGACAAATATCATATTAGATATGAACAGGAAAGAAACCGGGTTTCTCATTCCTGACCATTTGGGATGCTAGGCATATGTTTGGATAATACCAAACTAAAACCTAAATTGGATAAGTGCCAAATTGGTTATCCTAAAGGAAACCATAAGTATAGTACTTATAAATCTCACATGAGAACAATATGATTGTTGCTCACCATGCGGTTTTCCTAAGAGGAATACCGATATGCAGTGGTCAGTGGGAGGATGGTGACTCGATGAAAATTGAAGTAATACTGTTCGAGGCACGAAATCCTTAATGGAACACATATAGTTCTCAATGATGAATTTATACCATTAATCTTCGAATACACAAGAACCGCGTAGATCGGAGAGAGTCAGAAAACAACCTAGGGTATGGGTTTCTGATCTCACCTCATAAAGATGTTAATCTTTTAAGGTATACCAACTGACTACGTATGAGGAAGTGATACAAGGTATCGACTCCCTATCATGACAAAGTGTCATGACGTTCAAAATGGATTCCATATATATCAACAAGTTTAGATACTAGTTGATGTACCACATGGCATTGTGCCTATTGGTACTGTATAAGTCTTCAAGGAAGACATACATGGAAGGCAACATACCAACGTACTAAGCTAGGCTTGTAAAGAAAAGGTAGAGTTATCAACATTGTGTTGATTCCGACGAAACATTTTACCTGTTGCCATTGTAAATCCATTTGGATAATGCTTGCTAAAGCTGTGTATTTCATTTATGAAATATGACAGCTTAACGGAAAATCGCTTTCCTGAAAAGGAAACCTTTTGGAGGATTCTTACAACATCCTGACAATTTTGTATAACCGACAAACAAGGTTTGCGGGTTATTCGATCCATGTTTGGATTGATGCAAGCATAAGGTTCTTGGAACTGACGTTTTGATGTAATCATAATGGTTTATGATTTAATTCAAAACGAAATGATTCTTGTGTATATAAGGAGGTTAGTGGGAGCGCACTGACAGTGAAATTCCCAATAAAGCAATTGGTGAAAGCTTGGCTTTCATAGATATTCTTTCATAGAAATTCTCCGTAGAATTCTTGGAGTAACAACCTTTATTCAAGGAATAAAAATCTACTGGGCTAGATTTGGAGTTGTTAACACTCTCTGAGAAATTGTACATTGAATAATGTACGTAACCTGGTGTCTCATACGCTTTGAGCATATGGAGTCACAATCAGGACAATCCAAGTGATAGTCACTGGATTGAAGTTAAGAACATCTGTTAGTATCTTAGAGAACTAAAGATGCTGTCTTAAATTATGGAGTAGGAGAACTTGAAGTGACTAGGATCACTGCTGCAAGTTTCCAAACGGTAAATACTGCGGTACTATAAAAGTTTGAATAACGGGACAGTGAGCTGGAAATATTCCGAGCAAGATAACTGTTGCCGAATAAACAACAAATGCGGATTATTGCTGCAGCTGAGGCAGCAATAGAAGCCATTTGGATCGATAATAAATCTAATTAGATTAGATATAGTTCTGTTAGCGGCTGAGCTAGGCGTCAGCACAGACTAAAGAATTAATGGTCTCATCGACGATCCAGATATATACTTCGATATTCATCTGATTCGTTCAGATCATACATCATGGCGATGTGATGATCGTGTAAATCACGTCAGACGATAATCATGCAAATCCACTTACGAAAATCTTTTCTCAGCAATTTGAGCGAACCGTATATAGTTCGGGTGTTAGACACTCGAGTGACTGGCTATGTGCCAAGTGGGAGATTGTTGGATAATATGACCCATAGCGTCACTATTTGTACAGATCATGGTGTTGTTATACAAATTAACTATGTGACAAGGAAATTGCACTCTCATCATTTGTGATTAGATCACCATAGATATATAAATGAAGAGAGGTCCATATGATTAGTTCCTAGATTGAGAATGATATGAGACAGTATCAGTCCACGAAGGATTAATCATTAAATATCCCTAGCCGGAGTATTATCGAGACAGGACATCGATAATGCGGAATAGGCTAGTATTGCACTTGTGCGCGTTGTGAGGGCACAACGGCATAGTTCTCATATATTTAAGTATTGGATACTTATACAAGTGCGATAGGAGGTTGTGTTTCACCAAACAGCTTCGCTCTGGATAGACCCCTCAGAATCCCATTGGTATTATGACTATGTGTCTATGGGAGTCCGACATCAGGGTAGGTGTATTTGGTCTTAACCTGAGACTTGCACCGCTAATGCTTACGACAATCAATATACTTTAGTTGAGGTCGTCTAGGACTCTAACCGGTTCTGTGTACGCCAATGCTGGGTATATTGAGAATCGTAGAGTATTGGGTGTGATGTCAAGACGGAAGTATCACTCCAGTTATAGTGGAGATGATGTCACGCAAGATACGGTATTAGTGCTCTTAAGTGTTGCGCAACCATCGGGATATTATGACTAGGTCATGCATATCCGATTATAGAGACTAGTTACCAGACATCCGACATGTGCTTCGGACGGGGCAGACACTTATCCAGCCCCAGCCCTAGCACGTGACTATCTGATACTGGGCCGATATACACAATACTTAGTAGACTACGCCTGATATAGATCTTAAATATTCTTATAAGAATATGTCCGGAGAATTGGGAAGACTTGGTGCTTTGCTAGAAGCCAACCTTGTCTAGTAAATCGGTAAAACGTAGTACTTGGTACTTATGTGTTCGGATAGTCCGATGACCGATTTGACTTCCAACATATCCGGGGATCTCATGGGCCGCTTCCCAAAGATTCACCGATGACGTATGACTCGCACTTTTAATTAATCTGGGATTAATTAGATGAGAGAAAATTAATCTGGGATTAATTGTGGAGATATTTTATCTGGGATAAAATATCATTTAAAGAGAGAGAACGATTAATTTGGAATTAATCGGTAAATTAATATATTGGAAATATTATATGAAATTGGATTTCGACGCGGAATTAAAATTAGATTTTAATTCGGGCGAACGAATTAATTCAGAATTAATTCGTTAGCGACGTGAATAGTGATTTCGCTAGGCGTAATCATTTAATTACGACGCAAAGGAAAATTCGTTAATTTGGAATTAGCGAACCCGAGCCCGAGATTATTTGCGAGCGCATTCGTATTTCGAATTCGAGTGCGGCACGTCAAATCAAGCGTCAAATCATTAGTCGCATCAAGCGTCAAATCACTTGTCACTTTGAGTGATGTGACTTGACAACTTGATTGAGTTGACTTGATGTGATGAGTGATGTGTGTGGTTGGCAATTAAAGCCAAATGTGTGTGAAATGAATTTCAAATGAAATTCATGTGTATTAGATACACAAATTACACACACAAAACCGTGAGACACTTTCGCTCCTCTCTCTCCTCTTCTTCTTCCTCTCATCACTCACGTCATTTCTGTTCTGGTTTTTCTGGGTACTGCCGTGAACAAAATGGAGGGAAGCAGTGCGTTTTGTGGCAAAACAAGAGTGCTAGCACACTCCGAGATCAATGCGAAGGTGATAGGGAAGTATACCCATGAGCCGGGAACCAAAATGATGAAGCTTGGAGCTTCATATCTTGAAGATAAAGGGCGCAAATCACTGTTCACAGCAGCCCACTGCAGTGAAGTCCACCAGTGAGCAGATTTTGGTTTTGTTGCCCAAATCGTCGCTCAACCGCTCGATGTAAGTATTCCGCAACTTCCGTCGTTGTATTCACTTGTGTATCATGCTTGAGTTTTGATCTTGGGACCTATAGAAACTCCAACACTCAAGCCCTGCACATTGTTACACAAGTGAGTCCGAATACCAGTGTCAAACACCCAAGTAGAAGGTTCAGAGTCTTGAGAATATAGTTCAATCATATACAACATACCTGAAACATTGGGCTTCTTGGCCTCTTGGGCTTCCCTAGCTTCCTTGGCTTTCAAGGATCTGCAGTCTTTCTTCCAATGACCCTTCTTTCCACAAAAGAAACATTTCCCCTTTCTTTTTTTCTTCTCCACCTTACCATTGGGCTTTAGGTGATCTAGAGCCTTGGCCTTGCCCTTATTTTTCTTTGGGCCTCGTGGCTTCAGGTCCGTACCCGTAAGCATGACGAAGGTTTTAATCTCCGGTTTCAAGTCCTTCTCTGCTTGCTTTATCAGATTGTGCAATTCTGCTAAAGTAGCTTATTTATCAGACAGATGAAACTGTATAATAAAGTTAGAGAAGTATTTTAGTAAGGACTGAAGAATTAGATCGTGACCTATCTCATGATCCATGATGAACCCGAGGTTGGCCAATTTTTCAATGTGGCCAATCATCTTAAGCACATGTCCACTAACAGATCCTTCCTTATACCTTGTTTGGAATAAGGCACATGACACTTGGAATCTCACGGTATGAACGGAAGTTGTATACAACTCCTTCAAGTGAAAGAAGATGGTTTGAGCATCTATATCTTCGTGAGCTTTCTGAAGTTCGTCCGACATAGAGCCAAGAATTATACAAACTGCTTGCTCATCATCATCGACGTGTTTCTTCCAAGCATCAAATGTATTTTGGTCAGCATCTTCTGCGGGTTCAGGGGGAAATGGTCTTTCAAGAACATAGAAAATCTTTTCTTGTCGTAAGATAATCTTAAGGTTTCTAAACCAGTCATTGTAGTTATCCTCTTTGAGCTTATGCTCATCAATGATGGAACGAAATGATACTCTGTTTGCCATTTGAATGTTTTTTAATATTTTAACCCACCTATTAAGAGAGAATGTTAAAATTAGGAATATGTTTTCATTAATGTTTCATAATAATATGGGCTTTTAATATTATGAAGTTGCTCACACTCAATTGTTTTTCAATTTTAAGCAAATCGTATCAACCCCAATATGATGGATTTCTTGTGGGCAAGGATCCCATTATCAATATTTCATAACTTTGACTAGGGCCGGTCGTTATAAAATACGATAATTAGGTAGGTTCCCAACAATTTTATGATATATATCACAATTCCTTGATCATTGGGTTGGGCAATCAAACATGCCATAACTTATGCTAGTCCTTTTGGACACCCAATCTTTGCCTCTAAGTTATAAGACCACGCCTAAGGGTCGATGCATCTTATGACTCAGAAAAGTCAAACCATTGTCAATAGTATGATTTAGGGATAAATTGGTATTGGTCAGTCTGGTAAAGCATAGTCCTGCCAATACGGTTTAAGCCTTTTGGGTCTATACTTTACAATGGGAGGCAAATTTTAGACTTAAATTATTATTGAGGATTTTAGCAAGTTTAAGTGAATAACTGTCCAATGGATTCCTCCATTGAAAATTCCCCAGAGGGAGGGTGGAGCGAACTCTCTTAAATACCCTTACCTCTTAGGCTCTTATTGCCTTGGTGACAGGAATAAACAATAGATCCTCCAAATTAGTCCAACACTTTAAAAATGCTTTAAGGTAAGCTTTGAGTAAATGATTATCTAGATGTCTTCACAACTTTTCCTTTTGGCTATAAAAATGAAGTGAGTGAAGGAAGACACAAAATCATTATCTAACTCTACTAATACCTTTGGTTAAATTAACTTTAGTTTGGAAAGTTTTATTAACGCCTTAGTCTCACCCCACTTGTATCTTTTATAATGTATTTTATTATAAACAAGTGATTTAAATTTATTAGCCTCAAAAGGTAATAAATTTCTAAGTTCATCATGGAATAATTACTTAGCTAAGGGATAAGCAATACACTCTCTATTTCCTTAGAAAGTCTCTAGATGCTTGCACCCTAAAATAATCATGCCAATTCTAATCATACATAGAATCATCAAGCATATGAGTTTTAATATGTTGGAATTATTTTAGGCATTCAATAACTTTGATTAATATTTAATTATGATATTGCATTTTAGTTTATTCAAATAAATTTACTATTCATGTTTTTTTACAGAAGCGTAAACCTTAAATGCAATTTCACAATTCAAATCTTAACCAAATCATGCAAAACTTGTGCCTAAAATTAAGTTCAGGGTGTTAGCTTTCCAACGAGCTTTTACACACCCAATTTCGAGTTCAAATGAGAGAGAACAAATCAAAACATAAACGGCGCGCTGATACCACTGTTGGGAAGCGGCCGCGAGTGCGCAACAGAAAATAAAAAAGAAATTATGATGCCGCTATCCCTTTTCCCACCCATTTGTTTTGATTATTCAACAAGCCTAGGAATGTTATTATATATTCTAAGTAGAAAAACGCATAAAATATGCAAATAACATAAACCTAAACATGCTAACTATCATAAGAACTCTAATTAAAATAAAGAAGGAAAAAGACTTACTTGAACTGAAGACTCCTCCAATCCTCCCTCCAATCTACAAGCTTTTCTCGAACTCAGCAAGGTCTTCCACGTTCCAAAGAGCCACCCAAGTGTGTGGCCTCCAAAGATGCACACACCAAAGCCAAAACACAACGTTAAGACTACGCCTTGAGTGCACATGTATTTTGCCCTTGGTGCTAGCCTAGGAAAATACCTCAAAACTTTTAACTCGAGGTTCCTCTAGTCAATTAGACTTAAGGATCCTCAAAATCAGTGGCTTACTCTTAAACTTTAGAGTTGCTCACTTATATAAAACCAAGATATGAAAGGTTTGGTGTAAAATTTGTAAAGAATTCTTTGGGTTTATATAGGTGCTCCAAAGACAACAAAATTAATTAAGAATTCAATGTGGGACAAAAGTTAATTTAATCTTAGTCATTGGATCTTAATTTAGTGGTTTAATGAGATTATAAAACCCTAATAAGAGTTTGGGCCAAATTGGAATTCAAAACAATTAACAAATAATAAAAAATTACTAGTCACATTACTATTCACATTAGTATTCACATTATTTATTTATTTATTTATTCCAATTCCCAAAGTGCACCTATCGTCATTCACCAATCCCTGAGCCACTATGGAACCTCATAAATGATCTGTTCAGTAATTAAACACATTGAACCATTTATGAACAATTCCTACAGCAATCAATATGCTGTTAAATTTATATTGTGCATTGTTAACCATTGATTTCGACTTTGTGTGTGTGACCTTTTGGGTTCCCCTCAAGTTGGACATGAAATGAATTGTGATAATTTAATCGAACATAAATTATCCTCCGATCAGATGGTTGTTCGATTCAATGACCAAGGTTGACATCTAGCAACATGCCAAGGCCCCCAAATGAGAAAGAAGATATATACCCATTTTGTATGCGATGTACATATGATATGGTCCATCGCCTCACTGTATCCTCACCGTTTAACCTAGGGTATGGAAAGTGTCTACCCATATAGTCAAAGGTATGATGTTGATAGTATCATGAATCGTGCTAACCCAAGAATCTCACATGATTCTTCCTCTGCGGCCACAGTCTCAAGCACTGATCACACTTATCAACCCGCGAACTGGAATACTACTCTTATAAGAAAATATTATCCGAGAGAGTGGCGATTCTCTGTTGTATCTTTACAAACTTCATGCCTTTCAACAAATGACCCAATCATACCCTTATGACCGGATCTTTTGAACCGGGGGTAGGAGAATGTCAAAGTTATTTGATCCACATATAAGATTGTAAAGACCTCAAGTCTAAGGACTAGTTATACAATCGATACATGAAAGTTCTCACAGACACATGGGATAAACACTTCATGTGAAAACTTTCGGCGGTCAGTTCGATGAACATGAGCAACTCATGCATCCATGTGATACACTAAGCGGACGGATCTCCGCTAGCAGCCTATGAGATCGGTTACCCCACTTAAGGGCGGATCATATCATCATCTTAGTCTCTCCGCTTTGTGAACGCCCATATTATTCACAAAACTATGACTATGAACGTGTAAGAGTAATGATTCTCATAAAGCGTGGAAGTCATCATCTTATTACTCCAAGGGCTTTATTACAGTGTTTGATGATTCATATAAGTTATGTAAGACACTTATAATAAAGATTGCCATTTTTTTAATTAATGAAAATATTACAAATACATGTACATATAGCCCATCCACAAGTTGGGTATAGGGCATATCCCTAACAATCTCCCACTTGCCAATTAGTATGAATCTGGACACCATACTCTCAGGTGTGCCTATCATGCTTTTGTTGAGTCAGCCATTTAGTCAGAGAATCTACAAGATTATCTTGTGGGTATTTTCTATATAATAACTTCTTTTCTCTCAACAATCTCGCTGATGAGATGAAATCGCCTGAGTACATGCTTGGTTTTCTGGTGGGACCTTGGTTCCTTTTATTGTACCCGTGTTGTCACAATACATCGTGACACCATTCTGTATCGCGGGAAGCACTTCCAACTCTGTGATGAACTTCTTTATCTAGACTGCTTCTTTAGCTGCCTCAGATGCTGCAATATACTCGGCTTCAGTGGTGGAGTCCACTGTAGTTAACTGCTTTGAGCTTTTCCAACTGACAGTACCGCCATTCAAAGTGAACAGATATCCTATTTGTGATCTGCTGTCATCCCTATCGGACTGAAATCTCGCATCACAGTAACCAATGACTTTTATATCAGAAGAATCTCCGTATGTCAAAAATACATCCTTAGTTCTTCTAAGATACTTGAGGATTGTTTTGACAGCTGCCCAGTGTTGCTCACCAGGATTTGTCTGATACCTGCTCGTTATGCTAAGAGCATAAGAGACATCGGGTCTTGTACATACAATGGCATACATGATTGATCCTATTTCCGAAGCATAAGGGATCCTACTCATACGCTCTCTATCTGAAGGAGTATGTGGACATTGCTCATTAGATAATTTGATTCCATGACAAGTAGGTAAATTACCTCTTTTGGAATCTTCCATTTTGAATCTTTTCAAAACTTTATCTATGTATATAGATTGAGAAAGTCCTAACAACCTCTTAGATCTATTACGATAGATCTTAATGCCGAGGATGTAGGCTGCTTCTCCCAAATCTTTCATGGAGAAATTCTGAGATAACCATTGCTTGGTGGCTTGCCTCATGAGAATATCATTCCCGATGATTAATATGTCATCGACATATAATACAAGAAATACAATAGCACTCCCACTACTTTTCCTGTAAACACAAGGCTCGTATATATTTTGGATGAAGTCAAATTCTTTAATTGTCTCATCAAATCATATATTCCAACTTCTGGAGGCTTGCTTAAGTCCATAAATGGATCGTTTAAGCTTGCATACTTTATTATGATCATTCTTAGATACAAAACCCTCAAGTTGTGTCATATAGACTTCCTCTACGAGGTTTCCATTAAGGAAGGTTGTTTTGACATCCATCTGCCAAATCTCATAATCAAAGTGTGTAGCTAGTGCCAGTAAAATTCGAATGGACTTTATCATTGCAACAGGCGAGAAGGTTTCGTCATAGTCAATTCATTGGATTTGTCTATAACCTTTCGCCACCAACCTACCCTTATAGGTTTGGATGTTGCCTTTTGCATCAGTTTTACGCTTGTAAATCCACTTGCAGCCTATGGGTTTTATCCATTCAGGTGCATCCACCAAGTCCCAAACTTGATTCTGATACATAAATTCTATTTCGGATTTCATGGCCTCAAGCCACTTGACAGAATCAATGTAACGCATTGTTTTGTCATAACTGGTGGGATCGTCATTATCAATGACCTGATCATGTTCCTCATCATTATGGAAACCATATCTTTCAGTCTCATTTCTTTCCCTACCAGACTTCTAAGTTCATAACCTTGTGGTTGTTCCGTCGCTGCCCTTTTGAAGGGCCTGGGGTTTAGTTCTATGTTAGTTTGTTATTCTTGTACCTCATCGAGGTCAAGTCTACTCACACTATGTTTCTTGAGAAGGAATTCATTCTCTAGAAATTTAGCATTTCGTGAGACAATGTTCTTTGTTCATTTAGGACATAGAACACGTATGCTCTTGAGTTCAAGGCATATCCTACAAACTTACATTTAAGCATGACGAAGGTTTTAAGCTCTGGTTTCAAGTCCTTCTCTGCTTGCTTTATCAGATTGTGCAATTCTGCTAAAGTAGCTTCTTTATCAGACAGATGAAACTGTATAATAAAGTTAGAGAAGTATTTTAGTAAGGACTGAAGAATTAGATCGTGACCTATCTCATGATCCATGATGAACCCGAGGTTGGCCAATTTTTCAATGTGGCCAATCATCTTAAGCACATGTCCACTAACAGATCCTTCATTATACCTTGTTTGGAATAAGGCACATGACACTTGGAATCTCACGGTATGAACGGAAGTTGCATACAACTCCTTCAAGTGAAAGAAGATGGTTTGAGCATCCATATCTTCGTGAGCTTTCTGAAGTTCGTCCGACATAGAGCCAAGAATTATGCAAACTGCTTGCTCATCATCATCGACGTGTTTCTTCCAAGCATCAAATGTATTTTGGTCAGCATCTTCTGCGGTTCATGAGGAAATGGTCTTTCAAGAACATAGAAAATCTTTTCTTGTCGTAAGATAATTTTAAGGTTTCTAAACCAGTCATTGTAGTTGTCCTCTTTGAGCTTATGCTCATCAAGGATGGAACGAAATGATACTTTGTTTGCCATTTGAATGATTGTTAAATATTTTAACCCACCTATTAAGAGAGAATGTTAAAATTAGGAATACGTTTTCATTAATGTTTCATAATAACATGGGCTTTTAATATTATGAAGTTGCTCACACTCAATTGTTTTACAATTTTAAGCAAATCGCATCAACCCCAATATGATGGATTTCTTGTGGGCAAGGATCCCATTATCAATATTTCATAACTTTGACTAGGGCCGGTCGTTATAAAATATGATAATTAGGTAGGTTCCCAACAATTTTATGATATATATCACAATTCCTTGATCATTGGGTTGGGCAATCAAACATGCCATAACTTATGCTAGTCCTTTTGGACACCCAATCTTTGCCTCTAAGTTATAAGACCACGCCTAAGAGTCGATGCATCTTATGACTCAGAAAAGTCAAACCATTGTCAATAGTACGATTTAGGGATAAATTGGTATTGGTCAGTCTGGTAAAGCATAGTCCTGCCAATACGGTTTAAGCCCTTTGGGTCTATACTTTCCAATGGGAGGCAAATTTTAGACTTAAATTATTATTGAGGATTTTAGCAAGTTTAAGTGAATAACTGTCAAATGGATTCCTCCATTGAAAATTCCCCAGAGGGAGGGTGGAGCGAACTCTCTTAAATACCCTTACCTCTTAGGCTCTTATTGCCTTGGTGACAGGAATAAACAATAGATCCTCCAAATTAGTCCAACACTTTAAATATGCTTTAAGGTAAGCTTTGAGTAAATGATTATCTAGATGTCTTCACAACTTTTCCTTTTGGCTATAAAAATGAAATGAGTGAAGGAAGACACAAAATCATTATCTAACTCTAGTAATACCTTTGGTTAAATTAACTTTAGTTTGGAAAGTTTTATTAACGCCTTAGTCTCACCCCACTTGTATCTTTTATAATGTATTTTATTATAAACAAGTGATTTAAATTTATTAGCCTTAAAAGGTAATAAATCTCTAAGTTCATCACGGAATAATTACTTAGCTAAGGGATAAGCAATACACTCTCTATTTCCTTAGAAAGTCTCTAGATGCTTGCACCCTAAAATAATCATGCCAATTCTAATCATACATAGAATCATCAAGCATATGAGTTTTAATATGTTGGAATTATTTTAGGCATTCAATAACTTTGATTAATATTTAATTATGATATTGCATTTTAGTTTATTCAAATAAATTTACTATTCACGTTTTTTTTACAGAAGCGTGAACCTTAAATGCAATTTCACAATTCAAATCTTAACCAAATCATGCAAAACTTGTGACTAAAATTAAGTTCAGGGTGTTAGCTTTCCAACGAGCTTTTACACACCCAATTTCGAGTTCAAATGAGAGAGAACAAATCAAAACATAAACGGCGCGCTGATACCACTGTTGGGAAGCGGCCGTGAGTGCGCAGCGGAAAATAAAAAAGAAATTATGATGCCGCTATCCCTTTTCCCAATACCTATTTGTTTTGATTATTCAACAAGCCTAGGAATGTTACTATATATTCTAAGTAGAAAAACGCATAAAATATGCAAATAACATAAACTTAAACATGCTAACTATCATAAGAACTCTAATTAAAATAAAGAAGGAAGAAGACTTACTTGAACTGAAGACTCCTCCGGTCCTCCCTCCAATCTACAAGCTTTTCTCGAACTCAGCAAGGTCTTCCACGTTCCAAAGAGCCACCCAAGTGTGTGGCCTCCAAAGATGCACACACCAAAGCCAAAACACAACGTTAAGACTACGCCTTGAGTTCACAGGTATCTTGCCCTTGGTGCTAGCCTAGGAAAATACCTCAAAACTTTTAACTCGAGGTTCCTCTAGTCAATTAGACTTAAGGATCCTCAAAATCAGTGGCTTATTCTTAAACTTTAGAGTTGCTCACTTATATAAAACCAAGATATGAAAGGTTTGGTGTAAAATTTGTAAAGAATTCTTTGGGTTTATATAGGTGCTCCAAAGACAACAAAATTAATTAAGAATTCAATCTGGGACAAAATTTAATTTAATCTTAGTCATTGGATCTTAATTTAGTGGTTTAATGAGATTATAAAACCCTAATAAGAGTTTGGGCCAAATTGGAATTCAAAACAATTAACAAATAATAAAAAATTACTAGTCACATTACTATTCACATTAGTATTCACATTATTTATTTATTTATTTATTCCAATTCCCAAAGTGCCCCTATCGTCATTCACCAATCCCTAAGCCACTATGGAACCTCATAAATGATCTGTTCAATAATTAAACACATTGAACCATTTATGAACAATTCCTACAGCAATCATATATGCTGTTAAATTTGTACTGTGCACTGTTAACCATTGATTTCGACTTTGTTATGTGTGACCTTTTTGGTTCCCCTCAAGTTGGACATGAAATGAATTGTGATAATTTAATCGAACATAAATTATCCTCCGATCAGATGATTGTTCGATTTCAATGACCAAGGTTGACATCTAGAAACATGCCAAGGCCCCCAAATGAGAAGGAAAGATATATACCCATTATGTATGCGATTTACATATGATACGGTCCCTCACCTCACTGTATCCCCACCGTTTGACCTAGGGTATTTTAAGTGTCTACCCATATAGTCAAAGGTATGATGTTGATAGTGTCATGAATCGTGTTAACCCAAGAATCTCACATGATTCTTCCGCTGCGGCCACAGTCTCAAGCACTGATCACACATATCAACCCGCGAAGTGGAATACTACTCTTATAAGAAAATATTATCCGAGAGAGTGGCGATTCTCTGTTGTATCTTTACAAACTTCATGTGTTTCAACAAATGACCCAATCATACCCTTTTGACCGGATCTTTTGAATCGGGGAATGAGAATGTCAAAGTTATTTGATCCACACATAAGATTGTAAATACCTCAAGTCTAAGGACTGGTCATACAATCGATACATGAAAGTTCTCACAGACACATGGGATACACACTCCATGTGAAAACTTTTGGCGTTCAGTTCGATGGACACGAGCAACTCATGCATCCATATGATACACTAAGCGGACGGATCTCCGCTAGTAGCCTATGAGATCGGCTACCTCACTTAAGGGCGGATCATATCATCATCCTAGTCTCTCCGCTTTGTGAACGCCCATATTATTCACAAAACTATGACTAGGAACGTTTAAGAGTAATGATTCTTATAAAGCGTGGAAGCCATCATCTTATTACTCCAAGAGCTTTATTACAGTGTTTGATGATTCATATAAGTTATGTAAGATACGTATAATAAAGATTACCATTTTATTAATTAATGAAAATATTAGAAATACATATACATATAACCCATCCACAAGTTGGGTATAGGGCATATCCCTAACAATATGGACAGGAAAGAAACCCGTTTTCTCATTCCCGAAGATTTGGGAATGTTGGGCATATAATTGAACGTTTGGATGGTACCAAACTAGAACCCAAATCAGATAACTACCTATTGTAATTGGTTATCCTAGGGAAACCAATTACCACAACCCACAAGAGAACAAAGATATTTGTTTTATTCTCCATGCGGTTTTCCTTGAAAAGGAATTCCTAAATGCAGTGGTAAGTGGGAGGAAAGTAGAACTCGATGAAAATCTGAGTAATACAGTTCATGGCACCGATCCCCTCATGGAACATGAACAGTTCATTAGGGATGAGACTGTTCCACAATCTTCTATTACACAAAAACCACGTAGGTCGGAGAGAGTCAGAAAATACCCTAAGAGGTATGGGTTTCTGTTCTCACCTCATATATATTTCAATCTTATTGAGGAAGACGAACCGACTACGTATGAGGAAACGATACAAGGTATCGACTAGGATTTATAGCAAGGTGCCATGAAGTTCGAAATGAATTCCATGTATACAACCAATTTTGGACACTGGTTGATGTACCAGAAGGCATTGTGCCTATTGGTAGCAAATGAGTCTTCATGGTGAAGACATACATGGATGGCAACATACAAACGTACAAAGCCAGGCTTGTAGCGAAAATGGTATCATCATCAACATAGTGTCGATTACGATGAAACCTTTTACCCGTTGCCATGATGAAATCCATTCAGATAATGCTTGCTATTGTTGTATATTTCGATCATGAAATATGGCAGATGGACGTCAATACCACTTTCTTTAACGGAAACCTTTTTGAGGATGTTTTATATGACAGTCTGATGATTTTTTGTCCCGTCAAAACATGTAAACTAGGTTTTCAAGTTAAATCGATCCATTAATAGATTGGAGCAAGCATCTCATTCTTGGAACCAACTTTTTGATGAGATTATAATGGTATATGGTTTCATTCAAAATGAAGATGATTCTTCTGTATATAAGAAGGTTAGTGGGAGCGCACTGACAATGATTGTCCTACACAATGATGATGTATTGCTTCTTTGAAATTACATTCCCATATTAAAATCGGTGAAAGCATGGTTTTCATTAAAATTCTCCATGAAATTATTGGGAGAGTCAACCTTTATTCTAGGAATAAGGATCTACTGGGATAGATCTAAAAGTTTTTGGCACTCTCTGAGAACTTGTACATTGAAAGACATGTACGCGATATGGTGTCTCATATGATTTGAACATGTGGAGTCATTATCAGGCCGATCTAGGTGATGGTCACTGGATTGATGTTAAGAACATCCTTAAGTATCTTAGAGGAACTAATGATGCTTTCTTAATTTATGGAGATAGAGAACTTGAGGTGACTGGGTTCACCGATGCAAGTTTCCAAACCGATAAAGATGACAGTAAGTCGCAATAAGGGTACCTATTTGTTTGAACGACGGAACAGTGAGCTGGAAATCTTCCAAGCAAGATATTGTTGCCGATTCAACAACAAAGTGGAATATATTACTGCGGCTGAGGCAGAAAAAGAAGCATTTTGGATCTATAAAATTCCTAATTCGATTAGGAGTAATTCTGTTAGCAGCTAAGCTGGGCTACAGCACAGGCTAAGGAATTACGGTCTCATCATTTATCCAAGTATGTACTTCAATGATTTCATCTGATCCGTGAGATCATACATCGTGGCGATGTCAAGATCAAAAGATCTCATCAGATGACAACCTTGCATATCCGCTGGCGAAAGCGATATCTTAGTATAAGTTTGAGCGACTCGTATATAGTTCAGGTGTTAGACACTTGAGTGATCGGCTATAGGCCAAGTGGAAGATTGTTAGACAATTATGACCCATAACATCGCTATTTGTAAAAGACATGGTGTTATTTGTACAAATTAACTATGTGACAAAGGAAATTGCTCTTTTATCATTTTGTAATTGGATTACCTAGATATATAAATGATAAAAGTCCATATGATTAGTACCGGATTAATAAGATATGAGACAGTATTAATCCATGAAAGGTTTAATCATTAAATATCCTTAGTCGTAATATTATCGAGACTGGACATCGATAATGCGGAATAGACTAGTATTACACTTGTGCACGTTATGGAAGCTTAACGGCATAGTTCTCATATATTTAAGTATTGGATACTTATGCAAGTGTGATAGGAGGTTCTGTTAGCCGTTGGACCGGGAACAGCTTCGCTCTAGATAGACCCCTCGGAATCTCATTGGTATTATGACTATATGTTTATGGGAATTTGAATCAGGGTAGGTGTATTTGGTCTTAACCTAAGACTTGCATTGCTAATACTTGCGACAATCAGTATACTTTGGTTTTGGTCGTCCGGGGCTTTAACAGGTTCTGTGTACGCCTCTTCTGGGTATACTGAGAATCGTGGTGTATTGGGTGTGATGTCAAGATGGAAGTATCACTTGAGTCATATGGAGATGATGATCACGTATGGATACAGAACTAGTACTCATAAATGCTGCAGCTCTCGGGATAGTATGACTAGATCATGATTATCTGATTAAAGAGACTAGTTGCTAGTGATCTGATATATGTTTTGTACGGGGCAGACACAATTCCAAACCCAGGCCTAGCATGTGACATCTGATACGGAATCGTAATACGTAATACATAGTATACTATGTCTGATATAGATTATATATTCTTCATTGAATATTTCTAGAGAATTGGGTAGGCACGGTGCTTTGCTAGAAGCCAACCATGTCTTGTAAATTGGTAAGAACGTGGTACCGGGTACACACGTGTTCAGATAGTCCGACAACCGGATTTACTGCCAACATATCCAGGGATCTCTTGGGTCGCTTCCCAAAGATTCACCAATGACATTTGACTCGAACAGAATTAATCTGGGATTAATTATGAGAGAGAAAATTAATTTGGGATTAATTACCATAAGAATTAATCTGGGATTAATTATCAGAGAAAGAATTAATATGGGATTAATTACGTCGAGAATTTATCTGGGATTAAATTCGTCGAGATGAGAGAACGCGATTAATTTGGAATTAATCGGCAAAATGAATTTAATAGTGAAATTAGATTTTACTATTTAATTAATTGGGCTAAAATAATATATTAGATATATTAATTGAAATTGAATTTCAATGCGGAATTAAAATTGGATTTTAATTTGTGCGAACGAATTAATTTGGAATTAATTTACGAGCGACTTTCGTAATATTTTTGCGATGCATTATTTTTTAATTAATTTGGATTTAATTAAGTCGCAACGGAAAATTCGTTTAATCGGATTAAACGAACCCGAGCCCGAAGTGTGTTGTGCAAGCCCACTTGAATTTTAATTTTAAAGTATGGCCCACCAACTTACATCAAATGTCTACATGAGTGATGGAAGTGGTTGAGGGCATTTAATGCCTTTTTCCCTCAAACACACTTGACTTTGATTTTGCTTTTTGGAAAAGCATATACCAAAATTTTGAAAGAGAATTTTGGTAATTGGTTTTGGAAAACAAAACACAAAACTCTCTCTCCCTATTTCTTCCTCCATTGCCGAACTTAATACCCTTTGGAAGGGAAAATTTTCTTTCATTTTTGTTCTTGCTAGCACATAAGGAGTCAACTAAAGGTGATAGGGAAACTCACTCAAGTGTTGGAAACACTCTACAAAGCTTGGAGCTTCATCTACATCTCTTGAAATTTTTGAAATCTCAACCGATCAAAGTAAGTAATTTCCACAACTTGTCTTTGAATTATTCACACACAAATCATCTTAGTGTGTAGGACACTAACACAAGCTTGCTAGGTAAGTTGATCTTCTCTAAAGATATGTTTTCATTAGTGAGTTATTATTATTATTGAAACATATAGTGGTGTATTATATACTAGATACATAATAACATAGTTTGATGTTGAAATTAGGCTAATGAATTGTGTATGGATGCTTTGGAAGCATAAACACAATATGCTTGTGATTGGATCAAAATATTTATGTTAGACATAAACATAAAATTAGAGTTTGGAACTCTAGATAATTGCTTGGAGCTATGGCTACCATTCTAGAATCATTTGACCACATTTGAGTGACCTATATTATTCATGAGTCACTTCATTGTGAGATTCTAATTTGGTTTGTGTTTTGATTCATACTAATACATATATGTATTTATAATACATATATGTTTGTTATTTAACATGTATTGATGTTAGTTTTGATGTTAAAATGGATTTTAGATGTATTGAAGTGTTTGGAGAAAATTGGAAGTATTTTGAATTGGATTCAAGGCAAATTTGCTTTATGCCAACATTTTACATAGGGCAGCGTCTCGACTCCGAACTCCGGCGTCACGACACTCTAAGGAAAATTTGATTCTCTAATAAACTATTTATTCATGACCATTATAAATATTAATTTTTCTATTCGAAATAGAAATACTTGGGGGCTCTAATCGTTCAAGTACCGAATCAACCCTAAGGAAGATACTCCTCTACTTCTCGCAAGAATGAGTGAACTCCATAACTATGTAAAATGTCCACAACTACGCACCAAGCCATATCCCCAAATTACGTAGCTATTACTCGGGATTGTTACACTAAATCAAAAGACATAGCATGCCATGCAAAAGTTCACAGTAAACTCAGGATTCAGATCAATTCATATATTGTTGGGAAGCGGCCGCTAGTGCGCAACGGAAAATTAAAATTATTATGCCACTTTACCTTTGCCCAAGACCCATTTGTTTTTATTATTCTACAAGCCTAGGCATGTTACTATATATTCTAAGCATAAAACTCATAAAACATGCAAAGAACATAAACCTAAACATGCTAACTATCATAAGAACTCTAAATAAAATAAAGAAAGAAAAAGACTTACTTTAACCGTAGACTCATCCAGTCCTCCCTCCAATCTACAAGCTTTTCTCAAACTCAGCAAGCTCTTCCATGTTCCAAAGACCCACCCAAGTGTGTGGCCTCCAAAGATGCACACACCAAAGCCAAAACTCAACGGCAAGACTACACCTTGAGTGCACAGGTATTTTACCCTTAGTGCTAGCCTAGACAAATACCTCAAAACTTTTACTCGTGGTTCCTCTAGTCAATTAGACTTAAGGATCCTCCAAATTAGTGGCTTACTCTTAAACTTTAGAATTGCTCACTTATATAAACTCAAGATATGAAAGGTTGGTGTAAAAATTTGTGAAGAATTCTTTGGGTTTATATAGTGCTCCAAAGACAACAAAATTAATTAAGAATCCGATGTGGGATAAAAGCTAATTTTATCTTAGCCATTGGATCTTAATTTAGTGATTTAATGAGATTATAAAACCCTAATAAGAGTTTGGGCCGAATTGGAATTCAAAACAAATAACAAAAAATTACTATTCATGTGAATAGTAATTTTTTTCCAATTCCCAAACTCCCCCATCGTCATTCACCAATCCCTAAGCCATTATGGAACCTCATAAATGATCAGTTCAATAATTAAACACATTGAACCATTTATGAACAATTCCTACAACAATCATATATGCTGTTATATTTGTACTGTGCACTGTTAACCATTGATTTCGACTTTGTTGTGTGTGACCTTTTGGGTTCCCCTCAAGTTGGACATGAAATGAATCATGATAATTTAATCGAACATAAATTATCCTCCGATCAGATGGTCATTCAATTTCAATGACCAGGTTGACATCTAGCAACATGCCAAGGCCCCCAAATGAGAAGGAAAGATATATATACCCATTATGTATGCGATTTACATATGATACGGTCTCTCGACTCACTGTATCCCCACATATTAACCTATAGTACGGAAAGTGTCTACCCATATGGTCAAAGGTATGATGTTGATAGTGTTATGAATCGAGCTAACCCAAGAATCTCACATGATTCTTCCGTTGTGGCCACGGTCTCAAGCACTGATCACACATATTGTTGGTCTCTAAGACATTCCAAGATCATATAAGTAATGAAATAATGTGAATACAAAAGTAAAGTATGGCGGAATCATACTTACAAAGAGCGGATTTAGGATGCGTCAAATATAAAAAATCCTTGTTGAAGTTTCGGCCAATGGTCCTTTGAGAAGTCTCCAAGCTTCCTCTTGTGTGTTGATCTTCAAGCTCCAAGCCTTGATCTTTGATTCCAAGCTTTTGGGATGGTTTCCCTATCACCTTGGATATGATTCCTTTTAGTGCTAGCTCTTGAAATGTTTTCTTCAAAAATTCCAAATTAACCTTGTAACTCTCGGCAATGAGAGAAATGGAGAGGGATAGTGTATTTCTTTTTGTGTAAATCATGAATGAGAGAGAGGCAAAGCAAATTGATTTTGTTGACTTGTGTTTTTAATTTCAAAAATTAAAATAATGATATACCAAAGTTGGTATTTGTCAACAACAAATCAAGCTTGAGTGAGGAATAAGTCATCACCAAAAATCCTCACTAACTTCCATCACCAAAAAGGTGAAAGAATGACTAGTGATGTGACTAGTGATGTGACATGTGGGCCCCACTTGATTCAAAATCCGAGTGGGCCCGCAACACATCCCGGGCTCGGGTTCGTTAATTCCGAATTAACGAATTTTCCGTTGCGACGTAATAAATCAAATTTAATTAAATAATTATGCCTAGCAAAATTACTATTCACGTCGCTCACGAATTAATTCTAAATTAATTCCTTAGCCCGAATTAAAATCCAATTTTAATTCCGCGTCGAAATCTAATTTCGTTTAATATATCGAATATATTATTTTATCGATTAATTGTTCCTCTCTCTTCAAATAGTATTTTATCCTAGATAAAATCTCTCCGTAATTAATCCCAGATTAATTATGCTCGAATCATACGTCATCGGTGAATCTTCGGGAAGCGACCCAAGAGATCCCTGGATATGTTGGCAGTAAATCCGGTCGTCGGACTATCCGAACACGTACGTACCTCATACTATGTTTTTACCGATTTACGAGACATTGTTGGCTTCTATCAAAGCATCGTGCCTACCCAATTCTCCAGAAATATTCTTAATGGAATATATAATCTTTGTCAAGCGTAGTATACGTAGTATTGCGTATTGCGTATTGCGATCCAGTATCGGATGTCACATGCAAGGCCTGGGGCTGGAAAAGTGTCTGCCACGTACGAAGCATATATCAGACTACAAGCAACTAGTCTCTTTAATCGGATAATCATGACCATGTCATATTATCCCGATGGTTGCAACCATTTAGAGTACCAGTTCTGTATCCATGCGTGATCATCATCTCCATATGAATGAAAGTGATACTTCCATCTTGACATCACACCCAATACACTACGATTCTCAATAAACCCAGAAGAGGCGTACACAGAACCTGTTAAAGTCCTGGATGACCAAAACCAAAGCGTATTGATTGTCGCAAGTACTAGAGATGCAAGTCTCAGGTTAAGACCAAATACACCTACCCAGATGCGGATTCCCATAGACACATAGTCATACTACCAATGGGATTCCGCGGGGTCTATCCAGAGTGAAGCTGTTTCCATACCATCGAAAAACAACAACCTCTATCACACTTGCATAAGTATCCAATACTTAAATATATGAGAACTATGTCGTTACGCTTCCATAACACGCACAAATGAATACTAGTCTATTCCGTATTATCGATGTCCAGTCTCGATAATACTACGACTATGGATATTTAATGATTAAAACTTTATGGAATGATACTATCTCATATCTTATAATCCGGAACTAATCATAAGGACTTTTATCATTTATATATTTAAGTAATCAATTTACAAAATGATAAAATGCAATTTCCATTGCTACATAGTTAATTTGTACAAAAACCACAATGTCTTTTACAAATAGTGACGCTATGGGTCATAATTGTCTAACACATATCAATGTGGCCAATCATCTTAAACACATGTCCACTAATAGATCATTCCTTATACCTTGTTTGGAATAAGGCACATGACACTTGGAATCTCACGGTATGAACGGAAGTTGCATACAACTCCTTCAAGTGAAAGATGATGGTTTGAGCATCCATATATTCGTGAGCTTTCTGAAGTTCGTCCGACATAGAGCCAAGCATTATGCAAACTGCTTGCTCATCATCATCGACGTGTTTCTTCCAAGCATCAAATGTATCTTGGTCAGTATCTTCTGCGGGTTCAGAGGAAATGGTCTTTCAAGAATATAGAAAATCTTTTTTTGTCGTAAGACAATTTTAAGGTTTCTAAACCAGTCATTGTAGTTGTCCCCTTTGAGCTTATGCTCATCAATGATGGAACGAAGTGATACTCTGTTTGCCATTTGAATGTTTGTGAAATGTTTTAACCAACCTGTTAAGAGAAAATGTTAAAAATTAGGAATATGTTTTCATTAATGTTTCATTATAACATGGGCTTTTAATATTATGGAGTTGCTCCGACTCAATTGTTTTAAAATTTAAGCAAATCGCATCAACCCCAATATGATGGATTTCTTATGGGCAAGGATCCCATTATCATCATTTCATAACTCCAATTAGGGCCGATCATTATAAAATATGATAATTAGGTAGGTTCCCAACCAATTAATGATATAAATCACAATTCCTTGATCATTGGTGTATGACACAAAAATCGGCGACGCTGTTCCAGGCTCGCGGCCCGGTTGGGAGTACGGAATAGCCCGCGGGGGACTAAACCGGAGAAATAATATGGAGTCGCCACCCGGTGTGAACCGGGACAAAGATTTAAGGCCGCACTCACCCCTCGCAAGGGAAGACCTCAAACCATTGGGTTCGGAATGGTCCCTTACTTATGCCACTTGTAATGATGTGATTTGTGAAATAATTTAATCAAATCTAGCAACATACATTCCCAAGGGTATTCTATTTCTAACCTCACATGCGTAAGTACAAGGCTCATATCTAAGTTTGCATATAACCTATGTCCGAATTTGCATGCATAAAGGTAAATTGAAATACTGACAAACACATAATTTCACAAACGCATTACATTGATGATCAAGGAAACGCAAACGGACAATGATTGTACAAGCATGCATATTAAAGAGAGGCGATTAAACACATGGTGTAAAGTGATAATTAAATAGGTAATTGAACATTAAAATGAACGTGCAATGAGGCGATGCAAAAGATAGACAATGAGAATGAAAGAAATGAGATGCGACGTATGCCCACATCTATATAAGACTTCAAGTGTCCGATTAAACGTATCTCACGTTCAATTGAGCGTACTTTGTCCGGCGCGGCAAAACATCATGGCAAAGGTAGCCCATCGGCTTTATATCCCTCAAAATAGAGGACCTTTAATCCAACTTGATTTGCCCATGCGCATTGCAATATGATGCATGATTATGCAGGGAGATGACATATAGAAAGAAAATAACGGAATAATAAAATATGTGGCAAAGTATTGTCGTAAAGGTAGCCTTTTGGACTTTTTCTTCTCTCAAATAGAGAACCTTTAGACCAACATAATAAGCCCATGCGCATTACATTACAATGCATATAAGATAAAGACAACATATAGGACTTCGTATGCTCGGTTAAACATATCTCACATCCAACCAAACATACTTCGTCCGGCGCGGCAAAATACTGTCGTAAAGGTAGTCTTTTAGACTTTTCTTCTCTCAAATAGAGGACTTTTAGACCAACATACTAAGCCCATGCACACTATATCATCAACACATAAACAGATAACTTGCAGAAAATAAATGGCGGAATATTAAAAGGCGCGGCAAAGTATTGTCGTAAAGGTAGTCTTTTAGACTTTTCTTCTCACAAATAGAGAACCTTTAGACCAACATACTAAGCCCATGCGCATCACATCACAATGCATATAAAATAAATAAGACAAGGATATGGGACTTCGCATGCCCGATTAAACGTATCTCGCATTCAATCGAACATACTTCGTCCGGCGCGGCAAAGTACTGTCGTAAAGGTAGTCTTTTAGACTTTTCTTCTCTCAAATAGAGGACCTTTAGACCAACATACTAAGCCCATGCGCACTATATCATCATTACACAAGCAAATAACATACGGAAATTAAATGGCGGAGTATAAAAATACGGATAATAAATAAACAAGATATAATAAAGCGAAATATGTGTCATTTGCTCAAGTGGTACGTGGAGTTGTCTCCCAAGTACAGACCGCACTACCGTCCATTCGGATTCGGCTACGGAATTTACGTCTGGGTTTCCATCCTATATACCACAAGAGATGACACATGTTTCCATCCATTCAAAGCCACAACATGCATCCACAAACGACTATCATGCGAAAAAAATAATTTAAAAGATGAATGAAAATAAATACGAAAAGTGCCCTCAGGTCTAACCTTTTAAATCGTCTCTCGGGAGTACGGTATATGGTCGTCGGAAGGGTGGATGCTCCGCAACTCCTCCGGTTCACTAGTTCAACGTTTTCCTCGCTGTTTCACTGCTCGGACTGCTGTTTTCACTCCGTTTCACTGCTGTTTTCACTGTATTTTCTGGTCACAGTTTTAAGGTAATTTAGGCTACTGTTTTTGCGGTTTTTGAAGGGTTTGGGGCTGCGGTTTTTGTCACTATTTTGGGCAGTTTTTAATGCAATTTTCAGTGCAGTTTTGAGGCTGTTTGGGGGCATTTTTAGGGGCTGTTTTGCGGGTTCTTTACTGGGCAGTTTGTGGTGGTGGACTGGCAGTTTACGGATGCAGTTTAGGGCAGTTTTGTGAAGTGATTTGAGGTAGTCTGTGGAGGGTTATTTGCGGCAGTTTGGAGGAGAGATTTGTGCGTTAATTGAAGGGCTTCAAGGGGCAGTTTACTGGGCTTTATGCGTCAATTGAGGCTGCTTGTTAGGGGGGCTTAACGTGGCTTGCTGGCTATTGTGAGGAACGTGAGAATTGAGTGAAGGTTACGTGTTGAGGGCCTTTTGTGGGTATGTGAGGGGTGTCTTTTTATTGTTTATTTCGGTCAGTAAGGGTCCTTAGGGTTTGTTACGGCAGGCAAAGATGGGCTTAAGTTTTGTGTCGGTTTGTGCATGGCTGTTTTACAGTATGTTGGTTTCGTGAATGGAGGGTTTTCTTGTTCGTGGGTGCATTTGAGAGACGAGAGTGGGAGGCTGGTTCACGGCTTGGATTTTAGGGTGGCTGTGTGGCGTGATCTTAATGGAGGGTAAGGTTCCATTTGGTTTTTGGTTGTCGGTGGAGTGAGTAGTTGGTGTGGTGTGTTACATGAAGGAGAGAGCCATGTGCATGTGTTTTGTCATGGAGTCAAGTACGTGGCCTGAGTGTGTGAAGGGCTGCCTAGCCGAAAAGGGTGCTGAGTTTGTGAGTGTGATTCACGTATAAGGCTGCATGGTGTTTAGTGAGTTTGATGAGAGGGATGTTGGCTACGTGAGGGCTGTGAGCAGTTTAGGGTTTCGGCTGGTTGAAGGGTTAGGGTTTGACGTGGCTGTGAAGGTTTTTGGGCGTGGCTGTGTGTCTTTTGTGGTGTTTGGTTTGTTGTTTTTGTGTTTTGCCGTGAGGAGTCAAGGAGGGGCTGCTGGATTATGTGAGTTGTCTGTGTCAAGGTGTTAGGGTTTCATTCGGGTTTTTTAGAGAGAGATGGGGCGTGAAGAATAGGAGGAAAGAGAGAGGGTTTTTTTTGGAGTGAAAGCTAGTGCCGTGAAGGAGCTCCAGAGAGTTTAGGATTTTTTGTTATTTTTATAGTTACAAGCTAGGGTTAGGGTTGTGTATGAGATTTTAAATAAGGAAACAAATCATGCAAATAAAGGGATGTATTTAATTTATTTAAAAAGGGAAAGTATATTTGTATTTTTGGTGGGTAATTTCTTTAATTGGTGAGTGATTTATGTAAATTAGGAAGTGATTTATTTAAATTAGGAATTTAATTTAATTAGATTTTAATGGGATTTAATTTCAATTTAATTGGTTTTAATTTAATTTAATTTAATTTGTGACATTTATATATGTTTTAATTATTTCTTGGATTGGGCTTGGGTGAGATGGGCTTGGTGTGTGTCTTAGTGATGGTTTGGGCTAAGGATGTGTTTTAAAACGGAAGTCCAACAAGCAAACCTGAAGCATAAACAAGCGAATAAATTCAACAAACACTGATTTCTGACTTTTCCCTCCCGACGTCTGTTTCCCGCGACTTAAAAGGTAGTGCCTCTAAATGAGACTCATCATAGGGACTTACATGCAAAAAATGCAGTGGCTACAGTCGCCCCCACTTTGATGGGGCTTGTGCAGTGTGTGACAATGACAATCCTATCAAAGTTGTGCAATGCATTTTTACTTACCTGGCTCGCCAGCTGCCACCTGACTTGCCTGGTGCTTCGAGCTGAGTTGATGATGCAGTGGACCTCGATCCTGGGACGCATCCCAATAACTGCAACCGACAACGGGGGCCTCGACCCTGGGACATATCCCAATACCACTGACAATGTGGGTCACGACCCTGGGACGCATCCCCAAAACTGATGATGCAGGGGGCCAACGACCCTGGGATACATCCCGATAATTGCAACCGACAACGGGGGCCTCGACCCTGGGACTCGTCCCAATACCGCTAACAATGTGGGTCACGACCCTGGGACGCATCCCCAAAACTAATGATGTAGGGGGCCAAAGACCCTAGGACGCATCCCGATAACTGTAACCGACAACGGGGGCCTCGACCCTGGGACGCATCCCAATACCACTGACAATATGGGTCACGACCCTGGGACGCATCCCCAAGACTGATGATGCAGGGGGCCAACGACCCTAGGATGCATCCCGATAACTGCAACTGACAACGGGGGCCTCGACCTTGGGACGCATCCCGATAACGTTGACAATGTGGGTCACGACCCTGGGATGCATCCCCAAAACTGCTGATGATATGGGTCACGACCCTGGGACGCATCCCCAAAACTGCTGATGATGTGGGTCACGACCTTGGGACGCATCCCCGAAACTGATATTGATGCTGATGTGGGCCTCGCCCCAAACTGACATTTATGTGGGCCTCGCCCCCAAACTGATACTGACGTGGGCCTCGCCCCCAAACTGGCACTGATATGGGCCTCGGCCCTGGTACTCATCCCCAAACTGATAATGATGTGGGCTCGCCCCATAATCGATACTGATGTGGGCCCCGCCCCTAAACTGATGCTGATGTGGGCCTCGCCCCCAAGCTGATACTGATGTGGGCCTCGACCCTGGGACTCATCCCCAAAATTGCTGATGATATGTGTGGGCCTCGACCCTGGGACGCATCCCCAAAACTGCTGCTGATGTGTGGGCCTCAACCCTGGGATACATCCCCAAAACTGCTGATGATGTGGGTCTCAACCCTGGGATTCATCCTCAAAACTGATACTGCTGTTGTGGGTCTCGACCCTGGGACTCATCCCCAAACTAATACTAATGTGGGCTTCGCCCTCAAACTGACACTGATACGGGCCTCGCCCCCAAACTGATACTGATGCGAGCCTCGCCCCAAACTGATACTGACGTGGGCATCACCCCAAACTGATACTGACGTGGGCCTCGCCCCCAAACTAATACTGATACGGGCCTCGCCCCCAAACTGAAATTGACGTGGGCCTCGCCCCCAGACTGATACTGACGTGGGCCTCGCCCCGAACTGATACTGACGTGGGCATCACCCCAAACTGATACTGACGTGGGCCTCGCCCCCAAACTCATACTGATGCGGGCCTCGCCCCCAAACTGATACTGATGTGATATTGCATATCAAACATGTTGTATTCCCTCTCACGAGATAGTCCTGATAGCTAAACATATTTTCTTCCTCGACGGATGCTTCGTGTCGAAACCAGAGAACCTTCAAAGTACTTAATACACTCAAATTCGATCGTCTGCTTGAGTGATCTGAACTAGACTCCTAGTGTGTGTGTGCCAAGGCTCTTTCGCAGCTTAATCCTTAAGTAATCCAACTCGATGATTTTGTCTCGGAGAATCGGATCAGTGGGTCTAACCAATCTAGATGTCTTGATCACTCTCTGTGATTACTTCCACGTACTCAACATGATATGGTTTTCTTCTTTTTTTCTTTTGTCTCTTTCTTTTCTTTCTTTCATTTCTTTCTTTTTTCGACACACCTACCCTTTAAGGTAGCATTTCTCCTCATGGTGGTCCTAATACTCGCCCATGGGTAGCTTCACGCTTATTGGTTATAGGCGGTCTATTTTTTTCTTTTCTTTTCATTACAGAGACTTTCTTTGTTTCCAACCATATCATGCATCGTACAATTACCATTTACCTTTATGCATGCAAATTGGGACATAGATTATATGCAAATAGGTTGTATGCAAATTTGGACATAGATTATATGAAAATAGGTTGTATGCAAATTTGTACTTGGGATACAACTCCACGTACCACTTGAGCAAACGGCACGTATTTCAACATGTTTTATCTTGTTTGTTTATTATCCGCATTTTATATTCCGCCATTTAATTTCCGTACGATTATTTGTTTTTATTGATGATATGATGCGCATGGGTTTAGTATGTTGGTTTAAAGGTTCTCTATTTGAGGGAAGAAAAAGGCTAAAAGACTACGTTTACGACAATACTTTGTCGCGCCGGACAAAGTGTGTTTGATTGAATGTGATATATGTTTAATCGAATATGCGAAGTCCTATATTGTTGTCTTTATTTTATATACATTGTAATGTGATGCGCTTGGGCTTAGTACATTGGCCTAAAGGTTCTCTGTTTGAGGGAAGGAAAAGTCTAAAAGACTACATTTACGACAATACTTTGCCGCGCCTTTTATATTCCATCTTTTACTTTATGTACATTGGTTGTTTATGTAATTGATGAGATAGTGCGTATGGGATTAGTATGTTGGTCTAAAGGTTCTCTATTTGAGGGAAGGAAAAGTCTAAAAGACTACCTTTACGACAATACTTTTCCGCGCCGGAGAAAATGTGTTTGATTGAATGTGTTGTATGTTTAATCGAATATGTGAAGTCCTATATTGTTGTTTTTATTTTATATGCATTGTAATGTGATGCGCATGGGCTTAGTACGTTGGTCTAAAGGTTCTCTATTTGAGAGAAGAAAAGTCCAAAAGGCTACCTTTATGACAGTACTTCGCCGCGCCTTTTATTATTCCTTTGTTTGCTTTCTGTATGTCATCTCTTTGCATAATCATGCATCATATTGCAATACGTATGGGCAAATCAAGGTGGATTAAAGGTCCTCCATTTTGAGGGATAGAAAGTCGAAGGGCTACCTTTGCCACGACATTTTGCCGCGCCGGATAAAGTATGTTCGATTGAATGTGAAATACGTTTAATCAGACACTCGAAGTCCTATATAGATGTGGCCATATGTCGCATCTCTTTTCTTTCACTTTCATTGTCTATCTTTTGCATTGCATCAATGCACGTTTATTTTAATGTACAATGGCCTCATTAGTTATCTCTTTGCATTATGTACCTAATTTCTTCTCTTTATTACGCATGATTGTGCAATTGCCATTTATTTGTGTTCCCAAATGTATAAGTACAATGTGCTTATGAAATTGTATGCTTGCCATTGTTCTGATTCATTTTTATGTGTGTTTGTATAATTACCATTTACCTTTATGCATGTAATTGGGACATATATTATATGCAAATAGGTTGTATGCAAATTTGGACATAGATTATATGCAAATAGGTTGTATAAAGATTCGAACATAGGTTATATGTAAAGTTAGATATGAGTCTTGTACTTATGCATGTGAGCTTAGAAATAGAATACCCTTGGGAATGTATGTTGCTAGATTCAATTAAATTATTGCACAAATCATTTCATTACGAGTGGCATAAGTAAGGGACCACGTATAATCACGCATCATGTTGCATTGCGCATGGGCAAATCAAGTTGGATTAAAGGTCCTCCATTAAACTTCCTAAGTTGCGGAATACTTACAATGATCGGTTAAGCGATGCGACGAAGAAAATTTTTTCCTCCAATGTGATGAAGCTCTCGGCTTCACTGGCATTTTTTTGTCCTCCATGATTCGGCAATGGTGATCCCTCCAAGCTCCAAGCTTTGTGTGATTCCATGCTCACGGGTGCGGTTCCCTATCACCTTCGCAAGACTCCTAAAGTGTGCTAGCATTCCGGAAATTTTTTCGTAAAATTTCCTATTTCCCTTCTACAAACTCTCGGCTAAGTGCAGATTTTTGGCTAAGGAAAGTGCCTCTTGGGCGTGTGAGAGAGGAGAGAAAAGGAGAGAAGAAAAGATGTTGTGTGTTAGGTTTTTAATTGATTTCCAAAATCAAAAACATATACCAAAAAAATTAGCTTTCAAAAAGTCAACAAGGTACAAGCTTTAAAAGCTCCCAACAACCACCATCAATCTCCATCACTATTCATGACATGTTGTCAAATCACTCAAAGTGACTAGACATCACATCAATCAAAGTGACTAATGATTTGATGCTAGATGTGATTCGAAATGCGAATGCGTCCGCAAACACGCCCGGGCTCGGGTTCGCTAATTCCAAATTAACGAATTTTCCGTTGCGACGCAATTAAATAATTATGCCTAGCAAAATCACTATTCGCGTCGCTAACGAATTAATTCTAAATTAACTCGTTCTCCCGAATTAAAATCTAATTTCAATTCCGCGTCGAAATCCAATTTCGTATAATATATCGAATATATTATTTTATCGATTAATTCCAAATTAATCATTTTCTCTCTTTAATGAATATTTTATCCCAGATAAAATATCTCCGTAATTATTCTCATATTAATAAAGTGCGAGTCATACGTCATCGGTGAATCTTCGGGAAGCGACCCATGAGATCCTTGGATATGTTGGCAGTAAATCCGGTCGTCGGACTATCCGAACACGTAAGTACCTAGTACTATGTTTGTACCGATTTACAAGACAAGGTTGGCTTCTAGCAAAGCGCCATGCCTACCCAATTCTCCAGAAATATCCTTACAGGAATATGTGATCTATATCGGGCGTAGTATACGTAGTATTACGTAGTATTACGTATTTCGATCCAGCAACGGATGTCACGTGCTAGGCCTGGGGCTGGAATAGTGTCTGCCCTGTACGAAGCACATATCGGATCTCTGGTAACTAGTCTCTATAATCGGATAAACATGACCTAGTCATTTTATCCCGATAGCTGCAGCATATAAGAGAATGAGTTCTGTATCCTACGTGATCATCATCTCCACTATTACTGGAGTGATACTTTCATCTCGACATCACACCCAATACACTACGATTCTCAATATACCCAGAAGAGGCGTACACAGAACCTGTTAAAGCCCTGGACGACCAAAACCAAAGTACATTGACTGTCGCAAGTATTAGCGGTGCAAGTCTCAGGTTAAGACCAAATACACCTACCCTGATTCCGACTTCCATAGACATATAGTAATACTACCAATGGAATTCTGAGTGGTCTATCCAGAGCGAAGTTGTTTCCCGTACCATCGGTAAAACAAAAACCCCTACTACACTTGCATGAGTATCCTATACCCAAATATATGAGAATTATGCCGTTATTCCCTCACAACGCGCACAAGTGTAATAGTAGTCTATTCTGCATTATCGATGTCCAATCTTGATAATACTACGACTAAGGATATTTAATGATTAAACCTTCGTGGATTGATACTGTCTTATATCATCTCAATCCATGAACTAATCATAAGGACCTCCTATCATTTATACATCTTGGTGATCTAATCACAAATGATAAGAGAACAATTTCCTTTGTCACATAGTTAATTTGTACAACAACACCATGATCTGTACAAATAGTGACGCTATAGGTCATAACTGTCCAACAATCTCCCACTTGGCCTATAGCCAGTCACTCGAGTGTCCTACACCCGAACTATGTACGGTTCGTTCAAATTACTGAGATAAGACTTTCGTCATAGGATTTGCATGATTATCATCTGATGTGATTTATACGATCATAACATCGCCATGATGTATGATCCGAACGAATCAGATGAATATCGAAGTATATATCTGGATCGTTGATGAGACCATTAATTCTTTAGCCTGCGCTGAAGCCTAGCTCAGCTGCTAACAGAACTATATCTAATCTAATTAGATTTATTATCGACCCAAATGGCTTCTATTGCTGCCTCAGCTGCAGTAATAATCCACTTTTGTTGTTTATTCGATAACAGTATCTTGCTTGGAAGATTTCCATCTCACTGTTTCTTTATTCAAACTTTGTAGTACCGTTGTTACGACTTATAGTCGTTTATATCGGTTAGGAAACTTGCAGCAGTGATCCCAGTCACTTCAAGTTCTCCTTCTCCATAGTATAAGACAGCATCTTTAGATCTCTAAGATACTTAAGGATGTTCTTAACATCAATCCAATAATTATCACTTGGATTGGCCCGATTGTGAATCCATATGCTCAAAGCGTATGAGACACCAGGTCGCGTATATTTTTCAATGTACGAGTTCTCGGAGAGTATTAACAACTTTAAATCTATCCCAGTAGATCATTATTCCTAGAATAAAGGTTGTTTCTCCCAAGAATTCTACGGAGAATTATCTCGAAAGTCAAGCTTTCGCCGATTGTATTTTATGGGAATATCATTTCCAAGAAATGACATATTATCATTATTTAGGACTTTATTGTCAGTGCGCTCCCACTAACCCTCTTATACACACAAGAATCATTTTCGTTTTGAATCAAATCATATACCATTATGATTATATCAAAACGATAATTCCAAGAACGTAATGTTTGCTTCAATCCAAACATGGATCGAATAACCTGTAAACCTTGTTTGCTAGTTTTGGTACGACAAAACCGTCAGGATATTGTAAACATCCTCCAAAAGGTTTCCGTTTAAGGAAAATGGTTTTGGCATTTAGCTGCCATATTTCATAAATGAAACATGCAGCGTCAGCAAGCATTATCCAAATGGATTTATCATGGCAACATGTAAAAGGCTTCGTCGTAATCGACACAATGTTGATAACGATACCTTTTCACTACAAGCCTAGCTTAGTATGTTGGTATGTTGCCTTCCATGTATGTCATCCTTGAAGACTTATATAGTACCAATAGGCACAATGCCTTTCGGTACATCAACTAGTTCTGAACTTCGTTGGTATACATGGAATCCATTTTGGATATCATGGAACTTTGCCATAATAGGGATTCGATACCTTGTATCACTTCCTCATACGTAGTCAGTTAATATTCCTCAATAAGATTGACATCTTTAGAAGGTGAGATCAGAAACCCATACCTCTCAGGTTGTTTTCTGACTCTCTCCGACTTACGTGGTTCTTGTTTATTCGAAGATTATTGGTATAGTTTCATCCTTGATGAACTATTTGTGTTCCATTAAGGAATCGGTGCCTGGAATAGTATTACTCCGATTTTCATCGAGTTTTACTTTCCTCCCACTTACCACTGCATATCGGTATTCCTCTTAGGAAAAATCGCATGGTGAACAATAATTAAATTGTTCTCTTGTGAGATGTATAAGTACTATACTTTGGTATCCCTAGGATAACCTACAATTAGGCACTTATCCAATTTTGGGTTCTAGTTTGGTATCATCCAAACATATGCCCAGCATCCCAAATCTTCAGGAATGAGAAAACCCGGTTTCTTTCCTGTTCATATCTAATATGAAGTATGTCTAACCGATTTTTATGGAACCTTATTCTAAATAAGTTATGCACTGTTTATGTGTATCCGTTGAAGGAAATGGTAGCTCAGAGCGACTCATGATTAACCTTATCATGTCTAACAAAATTTGGTTTCTCCGTTCGGACACACCGTCAAATTGACGTGTTCCGGGAGGAGTCCTCATTGAAAGAATACTATACTCTTTCAAGTATATGAGAAACTTATTGCTTAAGTATTTTCATCATGGTCTAACCATGATGGTTTAATACTTTAGCCGATCTGTTTGTCTATTTCGTGTCGAAACTCTAAAAGTTTCTGATTTGTGTTTCAAAGGAAACATATAACCATAACGTGATGCCACATCCGTAAAGGTCACGAAATATTCATATCCACATCTAGCCTAGCTAGACATGAGCCCACCTACGTCACTATGAACAAGGATTAACAGATCGGTGGCATTTACACTTTTACCAAGTAAATAGTGTTTTAGGCACTTTGCCCAATAAACTAGATTCGTAGACATTATTTGAATGGAATCAAATTTGTCCTAGTACCCACTCTTAAAAAGTGTGGATATACTATTCTTGTTTAATTGTGTCCCAGACAACAATGCCACAATTAAGTTTCATGTGATCAAATCAGTTTGAGCTATTTGTTTGTCATGTTATACGTTTGAGATTTATTTATATTCAAAATATAAATACTGTTATTCACATCTAATATGGTTTATCTCAATATCATCTTTATAAAATAAAACACTTTAGTGTTCTAGAATATAAAGGTATACCCGCAACGGGTTAAACCCTGATATAGAGATAATGTATCTAGTCAAACTAGTTACATTTTAACAGTTTCCTAATTCAAGTACATACCCTAAGGGTAGTTCCCAAACTTAGGTATGTACGATTAAAACAGCGACTTTCGTCCCGTTTCCGATTCGCAGATAAATCTCAACTGAAGTCAGTATCCTGCTTACAGCAGATTCTGCACAACAGTACATATTTATGTACCGCATCCAGTATCTAAAATCTAATTTTAAAACTAATTGCGAACATGTCTTATGACAAACATATTTGCAGTCAGAGCCTTGCCCGTTCTTCAATTCCTTCATGTCTGCTTTGTCCAAACGGCAGTCACGCTTCCGTGTCCCCGTTTGCCACAGTTTAGCCAGACATTTTGGGATATGTCATTTATCTTACTAGAAGATTATAATGATTTTGCCTTTGCCCTTTTCGGTACCCAAGAAGCCTATGGCCTTCCGGAATGTCGAAATAAGATGCGTGTCTTTGCACTTCTTGCCTAATTGCAAACTTTGGCTTTGACTCCTTGAGTATAGCTATTAACTCTCCAAGAGTTTACTATTGCAATTAATAGTACTTATAAGATCTAAAAATAGATCTATGAAGATCCTTCAATTTCATTATCATACTTTAAGGATCTAATCCTTAGTTCTGATTAAGAAATTAAGGAGTCTATTTGGCAAGCATAATGGATTAAGCACTAAAGTTATCATCACATGAATCTTCCAAAGATCATGCTCCACTATTTGCTTAACTCCGGGCTTAGCCTAAATATGCTATTTTTCAAATACAGTAATCTATCAGTTTCCAGGACCATCCTGAAATTTTATTCCCAATTTGAAAATTTAAGTCGTTCAAATACATTTTCACCCAGGATTATGTTTTAAACACTAATCTTTCAATTTATCTTGATTCTAATAGTCCAACTATTTAATCAACGATTTAGGTACTATTTATTATAATGATTACTATAGTCCAACTATATAATCAACTATAATTTAATTAATTAAATCAAATATATTGATTACTATAATCCAATTTATAATCAACTATAAATGAAATAGTTTGAATACAGTCCAACTGTTAAATAAAACAACATTAATTATTAGTCCAACTAATATATTAATTTATTTGACGAATAATTTGTGAATGAGCGCGTATGGCAAGTAACTAAACGAATATTGCAAATTTAATACTTGCCTCCCACTATTTTTCGGTGAGCCTCTAACCCTCTGTGGAGTACTCGGGAAACCATGTTTCCTAGTGGGCTAGGATCCCGTTAAATAACACACAATCTTGACTTTGGCCAACAAATTGTATGATAATTAACTAGGTAGATCTCTAAGATCAATTGGATCCCATCCAATTCCTAGATCCAGTAGGTGGACATCCAAGTCCGAAACATATATCTTATATATGCCAATATATCCAATATATTGCCTAACCTTTTTCCTCTGAATCAACTAAGCCTTGGCTTTGGCACAACAAACTTAGTGATCCCAGTTAAGCGGAACCCATTGACCATGGAAAACTTCGTAATCAATGTCGATGGACAAGAAGTGATCTTGAATTTGGCCAAAAATCACAACTTGGACAAGACACCAATATGGAACAAAGCCTTCATGATTCAAACACATCCTCGACGGACAAAGGTCTTGACTTTGGCCAACAAACCAATGCTAGTCTCGGATCTTGAGTAAGAATCACTCAATGGAAGGAAAAACGCTTAATATTTTGTTAGGGTTTTTCGCGTGCAAATTGGCAACCAATTTATTATCTTTGTTAAGGTCTCATCATCCTACACCCTTAAACATGCATTCTAAACACATAATAAGGCGCATATAAATAAATAATAATGATATGCGGATCGATATTTAACACATTGTTCCTAGAACAAATCTCTCTTTTTCCTCTCTCCCGCTAGCACAAGTATTGCTTCTATCCGTTACATAACACTTCTAAAGAAACCTTATTTACATTGAGGGGAATAAGTGAGAAGAGAAATACAAAGAGTAAGGAGGTAATAGGCTGGACACGCAGGTCCAATTAATAAATTCTAAATTTATTACAACAATTTCCAAAATTGCCCCACCCATCTAATATCCATCCGATATACATTATTCATGCATTGTAACCATGTATTCACACAAGCATGTTATCAATCAATCTAATCCAATTAATTAATCTGATAATTAGTGACCATCCAATGTTCAAACAACGATTTGATTTTGCGCGAGTCAAACTCGTTTTGCGAATAAGTACTCAAAGTACGAATTTTTGAATTAAATTAAACTACAACATTAAATCCAATTTAATATGTATTTAATACTAATTCACTTATTTAATTCCAAATTAAATATTACACTTTATTAATGAACCTTTACGACTTAAATTCCACATTTAATCGTTACGGGTCTCAAAGCCCGATTAACATCCAATGTTAATTTAATTAAAGTCCAATGGGCTTTCAATTAATTTCTTAAGGCATGGACTTTTGGTCAACTTGGGTCAAACCCAAAGACTAAAGCTCATTTAAAGGAATCACCCTTATATGCCTATAAACCAATTTAGGCCCAATTAAAGTTAAAGGTCCATTAGTCATAATTGGACTTTATGGATGTGGTTTTGGGCCCAATTGGATCCAACCAATTTGCCTAAACCAATCTTGGTACAACCAAGCCCAATAAGCTCATTTACAACTTTACAAGCCCAATTTCCAAAATTAGCCCAATTAATTAAATCACAAAAATTCCAATTTCACAATTTAAATAACCAAAGTGTATTACATAATTAATTACTCAAATCAAAATTTCCAAAACACAAATTTGTACAATTAATTATGCTCATTATCAACAATTAGTGTCCAACACAATTGATCAAAAATCAAACCCATTTACATGCTTACATGTCTCAGCAATGTGAGGTTAATTTATGTCCGATTTGGTTTCAATCCAATTAATCCACAATTAACATTAAATCAACATTTACAATCGTTTCAAGTCATCCAATGATCAACGAAACAAAAATTACCAAGACATTAGGGCATCAATTGAATTCGGCCAAGCCTCAATTTTTGGGGAAAAATGATCCAATCAATTTTCATGATATTGATCCAATCAAACTTCAATTAAACATCATTTAAGCATACTCAATCAAGCAATTTAACCAAATCTTGCTCAAAATCAATTTACCCAATTTTAACCCTAAATTCAAGTTTCATGCTTTTACTCCCTCTGATACCATTGTTGGGTTTCTCTAAGTCCCGATGATCGAATAAAGTGATGAAACACAAGTACGAATACAACAAGGAAGTTTTGGAATACTTACAATGATCGGTTGAGCGATGTGACGAAGAAAAACTTTTCCTTCAAGGTGATGAAGCTCTCGGCTTCACTGGCAGTTTTTTGTCCTCCATGATTCGGCAATGGTGATCCCTCCAAGCTCCAAGCTTTGTGTGATTTCATGCTCACGGGTGCGGTTCCCTATCACCTTCGCAAGACTCCTAAAGCGTGCTAGCACTCAGGAAATTTTGCCGCAAAATTTCCTATTTCCCTTCTCCAAACTCTCGGCTAAGTGCAGATTTTTGGCTAAGGAAAGTGCCCATTGGGCGTGTTAGAGATGAGAGAAAAGGAGAGAAGAAAGATGTTGTGTGTTAGGTTTTTAATTGATTTCCAAAATCAAAAACATATACCAAAAAAATTAGCTTTCAAAAAGTCAACAAGGTACAAGCTTTAAAAGCTCCCAACAACCACCATCAATCTCCATCACTATTCATGACATGTTGTCAAATCACTCAAAGTGACTAGACATCACATCAATCAAAGTGACAAATGATTTGACGCTAGATGTGACTTATGGCCGCACTTGAATTCGAAATGCGAGTGTGTCGGCAAACATTCACGGGCTCGGGTTCGCTAATTCCAAATTAACGAATTTTCTGTTGCGACGCAATTAAATAATTATGCCTAGCAAAATCACTATTCACATCGCTAACGAATTAATTTTAAATTAACTCGTTAGCCCGAATTAAAATCTAATTTCAATTCCGCATCGAAATCTAATTTCATATAATATATCGAATATATTATTTTATCGATTAATTCCAAATTAATCGTTTTCTCTCTTTAATGAATATTTTATCCCAGATAAAATATCTCCGTAATTAATCCCAGATTAGTTTTCTCTCTCATCTAATTAATCTCAGATTAATAAAGTGCGAGTCATACGTCATCGGTGAATCTTCGAGAAGCGACCCATGAGATCCCCGGATATGTTGGCAGTAAATCCGGTCGTCGGACTATCCGAACACGTAAGTACCTAGTACTACGTTTGTACCGATTTACAAGACAAGGTTGGCTTCTAGCAAAGCGCCATGCCTACCCAATTCTCCAGAAATATCCTTACAGGATTATGTGATCTATATCAAGCGTAGTATACGTAGTATTGCGTATTTCAATCCAGCATCGGATGTCACGTGCTAGGCCTGGGGCTGGAATTGTGTCTGCCCCGTACGAAGCACATATCGGATCTCTGGTAATTAGTCTCTATAATCGGATAAACATGACCTATTCATTTTATCCCGATAGCTGCAGCATATAAGAGAACGAGTTATGTATCCTACGTGATCATCATCTCCACTATTACTGGAGTGATACTTCCATCTCGACATCACACCAATACACTACGATTCTCAATACACCTAGAAAAGGCGTACACAGAACCTGTTAAAGCCCTGGACGACCAAAACCAAAGTACATTTATTGTCGCAAGTATTAGCGGTGCAAGTCTCAGGTTAATACCAAATACACCTACCCTGATTCGGACTTCCATAGACACATAGTAATACTACCAATGGAATTCCGAGGGGTCTATCCAGAGCGAAGCTGTTTCCCGTACCATCGGTGAAACACAACCTCCTACTACACTTACATGAGTATCCTATACCCAAATATATGAGAATTATGTCGTTATGCCCTCACAACTCGCACAAGTGTAATACTAGTCTATTCCGCATTATCGATGTCCAATCTCGATAATACTACGACTAGGGATATTTAATGATTAAACCTTCGTGGATTGATATTGTCTCATATCATCTCAATCCAGGAACTAATCATAAGGACCTCCTATCATTTATACATCTTGGTGATCTAATCACAAATGATAAGAGAGCAATTTCCTTTGTCACATAGTTAATTTGTACAACAACACCATGATCTATACAAATAGTGACGCTATGGGTCATAACTGTCCAACAAGAAAAGCCTAAGGGCTACCTTTGCCAAGAAGTTTTGTCGCGCCGGACAAAGTACGTTCGATTGAACACGAGATATGTTTAATCGGACACTTGAAGTCTTATATAGATATAGGCAGATATTGCATCTCGTTTCTTCCATATTTATTGTCCATCTTCTTTTGCATCGCATCATGGCACGTTTATTTTAACACTTAATTGTCTCTTTAGTTATCCATTTGCATTACATACCTAGTTGCCTCTCTTTATTACGTATGATTGTGCAATTGCCATTTATCTGTGTTCCCACATGTATAAGTACAATGTGCTTATGAAATTATATGCTTGCCATTATTCTGATTCGCATTTATGCGTGTTTGTACAAATACCATTTCCTTGCGTTTCCGTATCCATGAGTATGGTGTGATTATGAAATTATATGCTTGCCATTATTCTGATTCGCTTTTATGCGTGTTTGTACAATTACCATTTCCTTGCGTTTCTGTATCCATGAGTATGGTGTACTTGTGAAGTTGTATGTTTTCCGTATTTCAGTTTACATTTATGCATGCAAATTCGGACATAGGTTATACGCAAACTTAGGTATGAGCCTTGTAATTATGCATGTAAGCTTAGAGATAGAATACCCTTGGGAATGTATGTTGCTTGATTTGATTAAATTATTGCACAAATCACATCATTACAAGTGGCATAAGTAAGGGACCATTCCGAACCCAATGGTTTAAGGTTTTCCCTTGCGAGGGATTAGTGCGGCCTTAAATCTTTGTCCTGGTTCACACCGGGTGGCGACTCCATGTTATTTCTCCGGTTTAGCTCCCCCGTGGGCTACTCCGTACTCCCGACCGGGCCGCGAGCCCGGAACAGCGTCGTCCAACATCTGTGTCCTACAATTGGGTTGGGCAATCAAACATGTCATAGCTTATGTTAGTCCTTGTGGACACCCAAACTTTGCCACTAAGTTATGAGACCACGCCTAAGGGTCGATGTGTCTTATGACTCAGAAAAGTCAAACCATTGTCAATAGTACGATTTAGGGATAAATTGGTATTGGTCAATCTGGTAAAGCCTAGTCCTGCCAATACGGTTTAAGCCCTTTGGGTCTATACTTTACAATGGGAGGCAAATTTTAGAATTAAATTATTATTGAGGATTTTAGAAAGTTTAAGTGAATAACTGTCAAATGGATTCCTCCATTGAAAATTCCCCAGAGGGAGGGTGGACCGAACTCTCTTAAATACCCTTACCTCTTAGGCTCTCATTGCCTTGGTGACAGGAATAAACAATAGATCCTCCAAATTAGTCCAACACTTTAAATATTCTTTAAGGTAAGCTTTGAGTAAATGATTATCTATATGTCTTCACAGTTTTTCCTTTTGGCTATAAAAAGGTAGTGAGTGAAGGAAGACACCAAATCATTATCTAACTCTAGTAATACCTTTGGTTAAATTAACTTTAGATTGGAAAGTTTTATTAATGCCTTAGTCCCACCCACTTGTATCTTTTATAATTTCTTTTATTATAAACAAGTGATTTATATTTATTAGCCTTAAAGGTAATAAATCTCTAAATTCATCACGGAATAATTAATTAGCTAAGGGATAAACAATACACTCTATATTTCTTAGAAAGTCTCTATATGCTTACACCCTAAAATAATAATGTCAATTCTAATCATACATAGAATCATCAAGCATATGAGTTTTAATATGTTGTAATTATTTTAGGCATTAAATAACTTTGATTAATATTTAATTATGATATTGCATTTCATTTTATTCAAATAAATTTACTATTCACGTTTTTCTGCAGACGCGTGAACTTTAAATGCAATTTCACAATTCAAATCTTAACCAAATCATGCAAAACTTGTAACTAAAATTAAGTTCAGGGTGTTACTATATATTCTAAGCATAAAACTCATAAAACATGCAAAGAATATAAACCCAAACATGCTAACTATCATAAGAACTCTAAATAAAATAAAGAAAGAAAAAGACTTACTTTAACCGTAGACTCCTCCCGTCCTCCCTCCAATCTACAAGGTTTTCTCGAACTTAGCAAGCTCCTCTACGTTCCAAAGAGCCACCCAAGTGTGTGGCCTCCAAAGATGCACACACCAAAGCCAAAACTCAACAGCAAGACTACGCCTTGAGTGCACGGGTATTTTTCCCTTGGTGCTAGCCTAGGCAAATACCTCAAAACTTTTAACTCGAGGTTCCTCTAGTCAATTAGACTTAAGGATCCTAAAAATCAGTGGCTTACTTTTAACTCGTGAATAGTAATTTTTTTTCCAATTCCCAAAGTGCCTCCATCGTCATTCACCAATCCCTAAGCCACTATGGAACCTCATAAATGATATGTTCAATAATTAAACATATTGAACCATTTATAAACAATTCCTACAGCAATTATATATGTTGTTATATTTGTACTGTGCACTGTTAACCATTGATTTCGACTTTGTTGTGTGTGGCCTTTTGGGTTCCCCTCAAGTTGGACATGAAATGAATCGTGATAATTTAATCGAACATAAATTATTCTCCGATCAGATGGTCGTTCGATTTCAATGACCAAGGTTGACATCTAGCAACATGCCAAGGCCCCCAAATGAGAAGGAAAGATAAATATACCCATTTTGTATGCGATTTATATATGATACGGTCTCTCGCCTCACTGTATCCCCACCTATTAACCTAGGGTACGGAAATTGTCTACCCATATGGTCAAGGGTATGATGTTGATAGTGTCATGAATCATGCTAACCCAAGAATCTCACATGATTCTTCTGATGTGGCCACAGTCTCAAGCACTGATCATACATATCAACCCGCGAACTGAAATACTACTCTTATAAGAAAATATTATCCGTGAGAGTGGTGATTCTCTGTTGTATCTTTACAAACTTCATGTGTTTCAACAAATGACCCAATCATACCCTTATGACCGGATCTTTTTAACCGGGGAATGAGAATGTCAATTTATTTGATCCACACATAAGATTGTAAAGACCTCAAGTCAAAGGACTAGTCATATAATCGATACATGAAAGTTCTCACAGACACATGGGATAACCACTCCATATGAAAACTTTCGGCGGTCAGTTCGATGGACACGAGCAACTCATGAATCCATGTGATACACCAAGCGGACAGATCTCCGCTAGTAGCCTATGAGATCGGACTCACCGGTTTTTTATTAATTCGACACTCTTATACTTTGGAGTAAAAGACCACTTTTCGAGCGTGTCAAGTTTTTGGCGTTGTTGCCGGGGAAGTATTATTTAGTAGATAGAATATTTATTAATTTCTTCTTTCTCTACTTTTATTTTCTTTATTTTTATTTCGTATTTTGTTTTTATTTAAATTATGCATCTTATCTTCCTCTTCTTCTTTTTTTGTAGACCCAACTGTCCTGATTAATCCTTGATGAACCCTGAACCCAGAAATCCCACATATAGAGAGACCTTGTTCACACAAGAGTCGGGGGAAACACTTCACCAATGTTGGGAGAGGTATAAAGAAATGTTAATATTTGTCCACATCACGGGTTTGAAACATGGAGGTTAGTTGCCCAATTCTACGAGGGTTTAACACCCCCAAGGTAGACAAGTAGTGGAGATGATGTGTAATAGTGAGTTTAGGGATAAAGATCCCGAAGATGCACTAGATTACCTAGAGCATATAACATAGAATACATAAAAATGGGATACAATTGGTACATATGAGTCATCTGTTAAACCACAGCCATCTGGTAGATGTATGTTTAACCTTAGCGAAGACCATGACCTTGCTGCCAAGTATACAGTTTTGTCTAAAAAAATTGAGGCTTTAGAAACAGGGAAGATGGATCATGTCAAGTCAGTTCAAGAAATCATATGTCAAATTTGTAGTTCAAATGAACATGTCACAGAAGTTTTCCCGTCCTTACCAGCCTTGAAAGATTGTCTCCATGACCAGGTCAGTTCCATAAACACATTCAATAGACCAAATCCAAACCCATACTCACAAACCTATAATCCTGGTTGGAGAAACCATCCAAACTTCAATTGGAGGAATGATAACCAAGCACAACCTTTACACCAACACCTCCCCAGTTTCACCAGAATTTCCGAAATTCCCAGAATTATGCACCATATGTCCCACCACCTTGGAAAACCATTGAAGATAACTTGAGTGCATTCATGGAAAAATAATAAACCATCAATAACCAAAATGCACAAATGATGAATGATTTGATGGAAACTTTTGATAAAATCACATCTGTTTTGGCCATTAAAGAAAAAGGTAAGTTTCCTGCACAACCTCAGTCAAATCCCAAGAGTCATCAAAATCCTCACGAGGGTAGTTCTGGAAGTCAACACTTAGACCAAGTCAAATCTATTATTACTCTTCGTAGTGGTAAGACCATCCACAGACCTATTCTTGAACCTCATGAAACTGAGGAAAAGCAGAATCAGAGGGTAAAGAATGGGTTGATGAGCCATTACCCATCGTTGATAATAACAGTTTTTCTCATGCACCTCCATTTCCTCAGGCATTAAAAATAGAAATTAAACCATTCCCCACAGATTTATGAAATATTCAAACAGGTAAAGGTAAATATCCATTTGTTAGATGCCATCCAACAGATACCATCTTATGCCAAATTTCTGAAAGATCTGTGCACCGTTAAAAGAAAACACCAGGTAAGAAAGAAAGCTATTCTAGCTGAACAGGTAAGTTCCATTCTCTCAACAAATATTGCATTAAAATACAAAGACCCTGGTTGTCCAACTATTTCTTGTATTATTGGAAATCAAAACATTGAACATGTTTTACTTAATCTTGGAGCTAGTGTAAATTTACTGCCATTTTCGATTTACCAACAACTTAATATCGGGGAGATGAAACCAACCTCAACTACCCTTTTGCTTGTCGATAGATCATTTAAGGTACCAAATGGAATTGTGGAAGATGTGTTATTACAAATCGATAAATTCGTATATCATGTGGATTTTATTATTTTAGAAACACAACCTGTGGCAGACAGTTTTAAGCCAATCCCTGTAATACTTGGTCGGCCATTTTTAGCGACAACTAACGCTTTAATAAATTGCAGAAATGGAATTATGAATCTTTCTTTTGGCAACATGACATTAGAGTTAAATATTTTTAACATGTGCAAACAGCCATATGATGAAGATAATGAAAATGAAAGCACAGAATCAATTGAACCTACTGTGGATAAGCATATTCAGGGGAGTTTATCTGATCCCATGGAATTTTTTACTGCTAATTATGTTGAGTCAAGTGCGCAAATAGATTCGGATATTACTAATGATTTTGTACTTGACTATATTTATGTATTGGAAGACGATGGAAATATTAAAAATTTGGAAGAACTAGGAACATTGGAAGAAGAAAAACATGAAGAAGCACCCAATTTAGAGTTAAAAGCTTTGCTAGAAGGATTGAAATATGCATTTCTAGAAGATAATCAAACTTACCTTGTGGTATTTCTTCTTCTCTCACAAGCGATCAATAAGGTAAACTTTTAAATGTGTTGAAAGAACATAAACTGGCAATTGATGGACTTTAAAAGACATAAAAGGTATTAATCCATTAATCTGCACACCACCTACATCTAGAAGATAATGCTAGGACATATCGTCAACCCCAAAGAAGATTAAAACCTCACATGAAAGAAGTAGTAAAAACTGAGGTCCTTAAACTACTTGATGCATACATTATCTATCCTATTTTTGATAGTAAGTGGGTAAGTCCTACACAGGTTATACCTAAAAAGTCTGGAATCACTGTTTTAAAAAATGATAAAGGGGAATTAATCCCAACTCGCATTTCATCTAGTTGGCGTATGTGCATTGATTATAGAAAATTGAATGACGGAACTAGAAAATATCATTTCCCTTTGCCATTTCTTGACCAAATTTTAGAAAGAGTAGATGGACACCCTTATTATTGTTTTCTTGATGGTTACTCGGGTTATTATCAGATTCCCATTGCTTTAGAAGACCAGGAAAAGACCACATTCACATGCCTCTTTGGAACATTTGCATTTAGGAAAATGCCATATGGACTTTGTAATGCACCTGCAACATTCCAATGATGCATGTTGAGCATATTTAGTGACATGGTTGAACACTGTTTAGAGGTCTTTATGGATGATATAACTGTCTTTGGAAATTCATTTGATAATTGCTTGACTAATCTGAAAAATGTTTTGAAAAGATGTGAAGAAAAATGACTTGTGTTAAATTGGGAAAATGCCATTTCATGACTGATTCATGAATTGTTTTAGGACATGTTGTGTCGTCTAAAGGTATTGAGGTTGACAAAGAAAAAATATAAGTCATTTCTAAATTACCATCACCAGAAACAGTCAGGGACATTCGTTCTTTTTTAGGACATGCATGATTTTATATGAGGTTCATTAAAGACTTTAGTACTATATCCAGACCCTTATGTAACCTCCTATTAAATGATGTTACATTTGAATGGACAGAAGAATGTCAAAAATCATTCCAAAAAATTTGAATGGACAGAAGAATGTCAAAAATTATTCCAAAAAATTATCAGTCTTTTGACATATGCTCCTATTATGTAATCCCTTGATTGGTCTTTGCCCTTTGAGCTAATGTGTGATGCTAGTGATTATATAGTTGGTGCAGTTCTATGGCAGAGAAGGAAGGTAAGCCGTATGTGATATATTACGCTAGTAGAACATTAAACAGTGCACAAATGAATTACACTACCACATAAAAAGAACTACTTGCTGTAATATTTGCATTGGATAAATTTTGATCATATTTAATCGGTTCTTCAACTGTTGTTTACTCTGATCATGCTGTTGTTAGATATTTGATGTCTAAACAGGATGCCAAGCCAAGATTAATACGGTAGATTTTGTTACTTCAATAATTCAATCTCACAATCAAAGACAAAAAAGGGCAGAAAACGAGGTTGCATATCACTTATCGAGACTAAAAAATGAGTCACTAATCGATACCACACCTATCAATGATTCTTTCCCCGGTGAATTTATATTTTTGATAAACGTAATGCCTTGTTATGCTAATATTGTCAATTTCCTTGCAACAGGAAAGATACCCTCAGACTGGAGCCAACAAGATAAGAGGAATTTTTGACTGAGGTCAAAAGATTCTACTGGGATGATCCTTATCTGTTTAAATGCTGCCCTGATCAGATTTTCAGACGATGCATACCTGACAGTGAGATAAGTGGTGTTATTTAGTTCTGTCATTCAGAAGCATGTGGAGGTCATTTCTAATCTAAGAAAACAGCTGCAAAAATCTTGCAGTATGGATTTTATTGGCCCACCATTTTCAAAGATACATACACTTTCTGCAAAACTTGCGAAAATTGTCAAAAGTTTGGATCAATTTGAAAAAGAAACATGATGCTTTAAATCTCATCATTGTCATCAAAATCTTGATTGTTGGGGGATAGATTTCATTGGCCCATTTCCACCATCCTTTGGATTTTTATATATTTTAGTTGCAGTCGACTATGTTTCAAAATAGGTCGAGGCAATTCCTTGTCGGAACAATGATCACACAACTGTGATCAAATTTTTAAAAGAAAACATGTTGAGTCGATTTGGAATTCCTCGGGCCATCATAAGTGATGGAGGTAAACACTTTTGTAATAGACCCTTTGAGTCTATAATGAAAAAGTATGGAGTCACACACAAAGTTTCCACCTCTTATCACCCTCAGACAAACGGACAAGTTGAATTAGCGAATAGGGAAATTAAACAAATTTTAGAAAAAATGGTTAACCCAAATCGCAAAGATTGGTCTCTCTGACTAACTGATGCACTATGGGCATATCGAACAGCTTTCAAAACATTTTTGGGAATGTCCCCCTATCGTCTAGTTTATGGAAAACCTTGTCATTGCCTGTAGAACTTGAGCATAAAGCATTTTGGGCTATTAAAATATTTAATTCAAACCTTCAAAATGCTGGTCATGAACGTAAATTGCAACTAAATGAACTTTAAGAGTTAAGGAATGATTCATATGAGAATATGAAAATTCTTAAAGCTAAAACTAAAGCCTTTCATGATAGTCAAATTTCACGAAAAATATTTTAAGTTGGTCAAATTTTTTTGCTTTATAATTCTCATCTTCATTTTTTTCCTGGAAAGTCAAAATCCAAATGGAGTGGCCCATTTATTGTGAAACATGTTTACCCATACGGGGCTATTAACATTGAGAATCCTAGGGACGGTGATGTATTTAAAGTAAATGGACAGCGTCTGAAACCCTTTTTGGAATACTTAAAATTTCAAGAAACGTTTTTCCTATCAGACCCAGTATACCTTGATTGATGTAGTTTCTTTCATGTTCTGTTTAATATTTCTCTAATTTCAATTTTTCTTAGTTTTACAGTGTTCTTGTTCTTTTATTTTATCTCACACCCCGATAAAGCAGCGGATAACGGTACTCCATGACTCAAGTCGGTCATTTCAGTTTCCTAAAAATACTGATACCCTACAAACCAAGGCATGGAAGAAACTCTAGCCACCCTCCATAAATATTTTCCTGCACTTCCCCGAAATGCTCTGATTAAAATTTACAAAGCCCGCACTGAAAGAATGAGAATTCTTATGATTCATGGTATTCCTAGTGATATTCGTTGGGTAATCGAAGCAAGGGTTCGTTTGGCAGGTGAGTCACCCGACTCCTTCATTCCTTACATGTCTGGTTCAGAGAAAAGCACCTATTCTAAAAAACGAAGAGCTAAACAAATGGTTGTTTGTTATAAGTGTGCACGTTGTACGTACAATACTCGTTGTCGTTCTTTAGGAATGATGTCCGATAATCGTGAGGATAAAATACAATTCATTAGGGATAGACTGAGTAACGAGCCTTTTGATGATATATCATTGACTCTTGAGACGCATCCTAGTGGATATGTTCATTGTGAAATTATCAGATTACGCACATAATTTCATAAACAAAGACAGCCATACAGTCTCGGGAATCTGACTTTAAAAGACCCTGTTTGCCAATTTATAAGAAAATTGGATGGGAAGCCTATCCCCGACCCATAGAGGGCGTTCAAGCCGTTACTGGACGTAAAACCAGAGGAAGATGTGAGCCACAATCACAACTACTAGTACATATTATTACATTGATTTTCTTTACTTTAAATTACTGTTTTCCTTTACTTTTTACCGACAGTATCTAACTTTTTTGTTCACGATCTATTTTTCTAATAGTTGTCATTTTGCATATATTAATGCATTTCCCACTCACCCTTTTCATGATCTATAAATTCAGCTCGTCATCTCCATTTCCTCAACATATCTAGCTAAGAGAGGTAGCACAAATGGAGACAACTTCAAACCGATGATTCACTAATATCTGTGTATTTTATGGAACTAGCTCCGGAACTAAACCAGAATTTTTTGAGGGAGCAAGAGAATTGGGTAGAGTTATGGAAAACAGAACTATGTACTTAGTTTATGGCGGTGGCAATCTTGGATTGATGGGGTGTATTTCAAAAGCTGTACAATAAGGGGGAAGTCAAGTTTTGGGGATCATCCCAAAACCTTTAACAGAAAGCCACATCATCGGAAAATCAAATGGAGAAGAATGTATTGTCCCAGGTATGTCTGAAAGACTCACTGAAATGATCAATCATGCTGATGCTTTCATTGTTTTACCAGGTGGGCTCGAAACATTGGAAGAAATATTCACTGTTACATCATGGCCAAACTTGAATATTCACCAAAAACCTATTGGGCTGTTTAATGTTAATGGATTTTTCGATTTTCTTTTTGTATTTCTTGAAGATGCCAAAATGAATGGGTTTATTTCAAAACCGGTAAGAGATATCTTCCTAACTGCATGAACAGTTGATGATTTAATTGACCAACTCTTAGCTTATTAACCAAAAATCGACCCTATTCTTTCCAAGTTGAACTGGTCTGGTAACGATCGTGGTAAAAAACGCAAAGTAAACTTGGACCTTAATATGTAATCTTTAGTTATGACTGTCAATTTCACAATAACCAGGTGATATCTTCTAAACTCTTTCTTTATTTCTTTAAACATTGGGGACAATGTCTCGTTTTGGTTGGGGGAGAGGATAGTTTACGAAATAAATAATTTTCATGTTTATGTCTGTTTCATTGATGTTAGTTTTTACTTTGTTGCTATTTTGTGTGTAAAAATATATATATCCATATATATACACACAAAATAACAAAAAATTTATTTTCTAAACCAAGTGAAATTATTGTTCTGAGGTGGCTGTGTAAGGTGTTTTCACTCCTGAGACACATCTCAATATAATTCGTAACAAGTTATTTATCGTTCCTTTCTTTTTGAATCATTTAAATTTGTGAATTCTCCATAATATTGATTAAATTTGATCTTTATATGCTCGTTTGGCATATATTATCAACAATATGGTAACATATGACCATGGGTGGTAAGTGAAAATTCTGTAATATTCAGTTCTCTAATTTGTTGGAGGTAACACCTAAAAGCAGTGAAATTTTTTATTATGCAAAAAAAAATGAGAAGTTTGAATAAAGTTCATTTCGTAGCCTTTCTAACCCGAACAATTAAGTCTGAATGGGTTTTTTAACACTTAGTACCCTAAGGCCAACTGGTCTAGGAATTACTGGCCCAAAGCTCGTTACAAGGGTTAAAAAGAAAGCTTAAGGAAATCGGACACTGCTTATCTAAGATCCGAGCAATTAAGCCTGTAGGGGTGTCTTAACACCTAGTGCCCTAAAACCAACTGGTTTGGGAGTCACTGGCCCAAAGTTCGATATATGGATTGAAGATATATTTTAGACACTGTTTATCTGAGATCCGAGCAATTAATCCCGTAGGGGTGTCTTAACACCTAGTGCCCTAAAACCAACTGGTTTGGGAGTCACTGGCCCAAAGTTTGATACATGGATTGTAGATATGTTTATAAATAAACTTTCACTGCCAAAAAATGTGTAAACTCTAATATAATTTTAGGACTAAAATATTACTCTCTTTTCAACAAATACCTGTGATATTGTGGGCACAATATATTGATTAATACCTTGTTTTATGAGTATATGGAAGAATGGTAAAAAGGTATAGGAGAAGTCATTTATTTGATCATTTAGAAAGAAAGAAAACAAATGTTGACTTAGATAAGAATTTTTCTTTTAGATTCCGCTTGAATTACTAGGGACTAGTAATAAGCTAGTTGGGGGTGTGATGAATACTAGAAAGTGCATATTTATTAGACGATAAGTTAATCATTTTACACTTATAGTTTCATTAATCCCCTTAAATAGACACATTTGTGAAATAATATTTTAAAGTTATGCTTTGAGTGCTTTAACTGTGTTATTTTATGTTTTTGTCAGGAAAAATATTGCTCGGAAGCTCAACAGGACAAATCAGACATGAAAAAAATAATTCTGCAAGCACGTCGTAAATTCTGCAAGCACGTCATAAATTCTGTAAGCATGTCGTAAATTCAGCAAGCACGTCGTAAATTCTGCAAGCACATCGTAAATTCTGCAAGAACGTCGTGACACGTGGAACCTTTGCATCGCGACACGTGTCCTACAACGTGGCTTCGCCATTCTCTGACACGTGACCCTAACGTGGCTTCACCATTCTTTGACACGTGTCCCCAACGTGGCTTCAGCATTCTCTGACACGTGTCCACAACATGCATTCGCTGGTTTGGGTGGCGAGGTTGCCTATAAATAGGAGTGTTCGGCATTAGAAATTTATATACATTTTTTCCTGATTCCTCTGTAAATCTGATGAGCGGAAAACATATCAATATTTATCGCCCCTTTTACTTAATATTTTGTTTAGTTTCTCGGGTTTAATGAATGTTTTGATATGTTTTAGTTTATTTTGCAGATAAAATTATATTGGGACTCAATGAAATCATTTAGGATGAAATATGGGTCAAATAAGGGCAAATATTGGACTTGACATATTAATTTTGGAGATTGGAAACTTGAAAGGGCGTTTTAACGAAGTGCAGTTTTGGAAATTCCAATTTTGCACATCTATCGTATTTTGGGCATAAACTTTTACTCTGATATCGGATTGAGCTGATTCAAGTTCCAGATTAAAAAAGACTCAGTGATCTACAACTTTGAAGAACAAAATAATTTTGAATTCTGAAGATGTCATGACCGAAATTAATGAAACATCTGGAAGTGTGTTATGTGTAATTATTAAAGTCATTTTCAAAGCAAATAAATAAATAAATAAATAAAAATAGTCAAACTCCCACCAAACATGATAGCAATTAGTGGAGCAATTAATAATGGATTTGGTGGAGCAATTAATAATGGATTTGGTGGATGATTTGATGGAGGCAAAATTTTGCCTATAAATACCAAGCCATTTCATTTGTAAATTCATACTTTCTTCTAAGGAATTCCTTAAGAATACTAAGAAGATTGTATCTTGTTTGTTTATTTACAGCTTTCAGTAATTAATTTCCGTTTTCGCACTTTCTTTTCTTTACTTTTCAGTTTTTACTTTCCGTAATTTACTTTTACGCACAGTACTTTTCTTTCTTTAATTTTCAGTTTTTACTTTTCAGTAATGAGGAGGTAACTCCCCTTTGCTAGGGTAAAAGATAAAACTTTTATTACTAATATTTAGATTAATCTCCCTTAATTATAATATATAAACTAGTTAAAACCTGACTTAATGAGGATATCGTCATATTGGTCAGTTGGTAATTATTTAAATTGGTTTTAACCTGACTAAACTGGATACCGCCTGATTGGTCGGTTGGTAATTAATTATTAATTTGACTTAATCTGGATACCGCTTATATGGCTGGTTGGTAATTATCATGCAAAGTTAATATATTATATTAAGGGAGATATCTAAAATAGAAGTAATAAAAGTGGATCATTTTACCTCAGCATTTTCTTTTATTATATTTTACTTTATCTACTTTTCAGCAATTTACTTTCAGCATTTACTTTTCAGCAATTTACTTTTCAGCAATTTACTTTCAGCATTTACTTTTCAGTAATTTACTTTCAGCATTTACTTTTCAGCATTTAATTTTCAGTATTTAATTTTCAGCATTTACTTTCCGTCATTTACTTTTCAGCAATTTAATTTTCAGCATTTTACTTTATGTCTTTTATTTTATTTAAGTTTTTACTACCCGTAAACATGTGTCGTAACTAAGCCAGTTATTTGGGGTTGTGATGAAGTCCAATATCACCGGTTTATAAGGGGTTAAATTACGGTTTGGGTAATATAAAGCTTTATTTATTGATCCTTAGTCTTAATGCATCTTGTTAACTGGCCATTAATAAGATTGATTCGGTAAACTTAAAATGAACTTGGAAAATGGATTTTAGGTTTAAGACCTTAGACTTAATAACCCACGATCTTCCTTGAGGATAGATAACCCTTTAATAGATTTCCTTACAGGATAGGAATATACTTGTCGGGTGGGGGTAGCCATAATTGAAACTTAATCTTAATGAATTCAGATAACTTGGTTAACATAGGAATATGATTAATTGGGTTTTGCTGGGTATTTGTATTTGACCATCGGAAGAGACTTTTTCATAATTTCGTGTTCCAGGTTAATAAACCAATATATTACACAAACGTAAAATAACCACTTCATCGTTTAAAAAGATATTGGAAGGATTCACAACCCTGGATAGTTTTATAAATTTGAATTTTCTTCAATCTACTTTCAAGCAATTTTATTTACTTGTTTTAAGTTTTAAAGTCCCACCCAATCAAACAATCAATCCATTAGATACTTGTAAACATTTAACTTCATAAATTAATAACAAAAGGTTTTAAGTCCTCGTGGGATCGATACTTTTTTATACTACTTGAAAGATACGTGCACTTGCGTTATACGCGTGTGATTTCGCACCGGTCAAAATCTTGGAGAGAGTCTTGTTTATTTATTTACTTAAAGCTTTTTGTAATGTCTTTTTCTTTAAATAATAAAAGTACGAGTATATTTTATTACAAAATGAGTAGCTAATTTCTTTTCTGCTGGGGTAAGGGTGAAGCTTTTATAATGGAAACATAGATTAAACTCGCTTCTATTATAATAAATAAATTGAAATCTAATGATTAAAACTTGATTAAAATCTAGATTAATTATTGACAATATTTCTACCGCCTTTATGGCTGGTTTTATCTGTCTACCGCCTTTATGGCTGGTTTTATCTTTCTACCGCCTTTATGGCTGGTTTTATTTGTCTACCGCCTTTATGGCTGGTTTTATCTTTCCACCACCTATATTGCTGGTTTTATACGATTTTGGCATAATTAAGTACCTTGATAGGACTTGTTATAGACAAACGGTATCACCGCCTTTATGGCCAGTTTTATATTTTTGCATACTTAGTACATTAGTACAACAAATTATCGACATAAATGATTACCGCCTTTATGGCTGGTTCTTTATATTGGCATAATTAATTCCTGTAATAAATTAAGTGGGTAACAAAAGTAATTTATAAATTATAATAAAGCGAGATTTCTAAATGTTTAAAAGACTAAAAGTGGATCCCCTAACTCTAGTATTTCATTCTATTATTGCATTCCAACCTAAAAGTCTCCAACTACTACAACAAATTAAAATTTTCTTTTCTGCCCTGTTCATTATTCTATTTTGTTAAATCTCTTCTCTGTGGATCGACCCCGGACTAACCATGTTATTTTATTACTTCGACACTCTTATATTTGGGAGTAAAAAATCACTTTTCGAGTGTGTCACATGGAGCTGCGCGTCGCGACGCACATCAACCAGAAATGTGCCCATACTTTTGCCGTGCGCGTCACAACGCAATTTCCTTACGCGTAGCGAGCGTGCAAACCAGAAACAAATCCTCACAAGTTACCCAGAACGCATCGCGATGCACGGTGATTAGCATTGCGAAGCACGGTGATTAGCATCGCGAAGCACGATGATTAGCGTTGCGACGCACGATGATTAGTGTCGCGATGCACTGCCAATTTCAAGCCTGAATCCAACTTCTTCATGTCCTCATGCCCCAAACACATTCCCTTCTTCCATAATTCAACTTTTATACAATTATCTATATTCACCCATCATAAACACCATCAAAGCAAACTTTAAATTTCTTAAATAAAAAAAAAAACCTAATTAACTCAATACCTCAAATTTTGATTCCTACACAACACCATTTATATTCTTACTTATTAACCATTTAATCATCATCACACCCAAATCACCACACATTAAAATTATCAAAACATCAATACTGAACACACAATAATTTGGGTCAAAAGGTTCTTACATCTTCTTTGTGAAATTCCTTATCTTTCACGATTTCAAGGATTCCATATCTTCTTGTCGCTTCCTTCTATTTTTTTTCTTCTTTTCTTTTCTCTCTTTTCTTCTTTCTCTTCTTTTCTTCTTCTTCTTCTCCTTCTTCTCTCTTCCTTCACGTTTTCTACTCATCTTTTGTTCCAAATTTATGAATTTGTGAATAATGAACCCCTTATATAGTTGGCCTTAAAAAAGTAGAAGAGTGTCGAAGTTTATGGATTTTACTAGAATGCCCTCGGGTACTATTCATCTAAAGTTTTGATCTGAATTTTTAGCCCATGTCCGGTTTGAATTTGGAAAAATATTCAATGTGAAAGTTGTAGACCTCGATCTCATATTTCCGACAATATAAAGTTCATAACAATTGGAGTTCGTATGAGAAAGTTACGGTCCAAATACCATGGGTCGTCCAAAGTGGAACATCGTAGAATTTTCGAAGAATTTGCCATTTATCCCCAAAGTCGTTCCATGATTGTATAAATATATATATATATACTCAGACATACTTTATATTACGTAACACTCGCTCTGCAATGTAACAGTTCTACAGTGCAATAGTGGTAGGACGAATCCTCTTTAAACTTGGGATCTTATTATAGATTACAGACTTAAACTGATCACATACCCATCTCATTTCTATTCACTGTATTATATCATTCCTTAATGATTCTCGAGTTCTACCAATATGCCACAGGATAATGTGACGATTATACTGATCCTAGAATATCATGACTTAGAAGTCATAATTGGAGGTGTACTCTAATTTATCTGTGCGAACGCTTATTCTACTGAAACTATATTGTGTCATCAGGGATTCTATTTGACTTAACAACGAAGGTCTTTGCTCGACTGATCATTTATCACTTGACTAGTAGGCATATGATATTCTCCATCATTCTTAATATCTAATATATGCATTAAACCTCTTGTCATGCTTGGTAAGCTACTTCAGTGAATATCTCTTAGATTGTTTACTTGAGAAGTACTATCTCATTCGTGTTTCATTAAGGTCTTTACTGAGTATTCTTAACTATCTCATTTCTGGACCTCTAACTGTGCTCAACATTCATTTGACTTGATCAGGTTCTTAATAGCTGGTACCTTTAACTCTTACCAAAATATTGATGTCTCCATACTGTACTCAATACTCCTTTTGCTCCACTTTTCCAACTTGATCTTAATATTCCTTCTCATCACTTAGCTACTTAGCTCTCTATATTCTCCTTGCCAAACTTCAACCGCTTATGAACTTCTCTCTTTAAGTTCTAATATTTCTGGTTATTTAAGGGGGTTTAGGACTTCCTAACTTACTGGTATCGTCTACCGATGACACTTATATCTAAAAATGTTGCTTGTAGATAGTTTCCTAATGATTCTTCTTAATTAACTAGAAATCGGGCTTATTTGTATGCACCTCGGTGCCTAAACCACATTCCCTGCTGTTAGCGTTGACGCTGACATTTTTAGTCTGCTAACGATCATTTCCTTTTTGTATTTACTCTCATAGATACTATACTACACTTCTGTTAATACTTACTTAGTATTTTCTCCTATTGTCGTTGCGCCTTGACAGTTTCTCTTCCAATCCTTGTGCCTGCTAACCTTCTCATCTTCTCTCCTGCTCTGTTCTAAAACCGAAACTGCTATGGTCTATATCTTGTCCCCTTATCCGAAAGATATCAGTGTTAGTGTCCTAGACATGCCATGGGATCTCTAAGCATGATTCGTGTATGAATAATAATCAAAAATAAGTTGAGGAGGACTTACATTGATCGGTTGAGTTCAAAACTTTCATGGATGTTGAAGCTCCCAAGCTCATGGGTGAGTATCCCTATCAACATCTTTTGACTCCATTATGTGCTAGCAATAACAAATGGAAAAAAATTTATCTCCCAAGGAGAAACAAATTTATCCGAGAGAGAAACGGGAAGCAATCGGCCATGACTAAACAAGGTCATTCGGCCTTCTTCAAAAGAACGACCATTCGGCCAAATTGAGATAAGAAAGAAAAAATGCTTTTCTATCGGAATTTTTCAAAGAATGTAGAGGCCATTTAGACTCTTTTAAAAGAGAAGCCATTTGCCAACTTTTTAATCAGAGAAGCCTTTTACGTTTTAAAAAAAAACAAGCTTACTTTTCTTTCTAATTTAGCCTATTTTAAAGCAAAAGTCAAAGGTTGTCTTCTTTTGTTTCTAATGGCCACTCTTTCAAAAAGAAAAGTCAGAGAGTAATAAATTACTCAATAGCCTTTCGCCTAAAAGGAAATAAATAAGAATAAATGACAATGGCCAATTCGGCCAAAGCATTAAAGGTCATTCGGCCAAATGCATGGAGAGAGGGAAATTAATTTCCAAAACTAAATATGTTGAGTGTTATATAAGATACCACCAAAACCCATCAATGTCAATCACCAAAGATGACTAATGATGTAAGTGAAGTGGGCCCCACTTTAAATTCAAAATTTAAGTGGGCTTGCTCAACACACTTCAGGCTCGGATTCGTTTAATCCGATTAAACGAATTTTCCGTCGCGGCACAATTAAATCCAATTTAATTAAATAATAATACCCAGTAAAATTATTATGAAAATCGCTCGCGAATTAATTCCAAATTAATTCGTTTGCTAAAATTAAAATCCAATTTAATTTCTTGTTGAAATCCGATTTCAATTAATATATCTAATATATTATTTTAGCCCAATTAAATAAATTAAATAGTAAAATCTAATTTAACTATTAAATTTATTTTACCGATTAATTCCAAATTAATCGCGTTCTCTCCTCTCGACGAATTTAATCCCAGATAAATTCTCGGCACAATTAATCTCAGATTAATTCTTTCTCTGATAATTAATCCCAGATTAATTCTTGCCGTAATTAATCCCAGATTAATTTTCTCTCTCTAAATTAATCCCAAATTAATATTCTCTCTCTTAATTAATCCCAGATTAATATTGTTCGAGTCAAACATCATCGGTGAATCTTTGGGATGCGACCCAAGAGATCCCTGAATATGTTGGCAGTAAATACGGTCATCGGACTATCCGAACACGTGCGTACCCGGTACCACGCACTAACCGATTTATAAGACATGGTTGGCTTCTAGCAAAGCATCGTCCCTACCCAATTCTCCAGAAATATTCTTCTACAGAATACATGATCTTTGTCAGGCGTAGTATACGTAGTATTGCGCATTACGATCCAGTATCGGATGTCACATGCTAGGCCTGGGGCTGGAATTGTGTCTGCCCCGTACGAAGCACATATCGGATCTCTGGTAACTAGTCTCTATAATCGGATAATCATGACCAAGTCACATTACCCCGATGACTGCAGTACTTAAGAGTACTAGTTCCGTATCCTACGTGATCATCATCTCCATATGACTGAAGTGATACTTCCATCTTGACATCACACCCAATACACTATGATTCTCAATATACCCAGAAGAGGCGTACACAGAACCTGTTAAAACCCTGGACGACCAAAACCAAAGTATACTGATTATCGCAAGTATTAGCGATGCAAGTCTCAGGTTAAGACCAAATACACCTACCCTGATTCGGATTCCTATAGGCACATAGTCATACTACCAATGGGATTCCGAGGGGTCTATCCAGAGCGAAGCTGTTTCCATACCATCGGTAAACAGAACCTCCTATCACACTTGCATGAGTATCCAATACCCAAATATATGAGAACTATGTCGCTACGCTTCCATAACACCCACAAGTGTGATACTAGCATATTCCGCATTATCGATGTCCAATCTCGATAATACTACGACTAGGGATATTAATGATTAAACCTTTGTGTATTAATACTGTCTCATATCTTATTAATCCAAAACTAATCATAAGGACTTTTATCATTTATATATCCAGGTAATCCAATTATAAATGATAAAAGAGCAATTTCCTTTGTCACATAGTTAATTTGTACAACAACACCATGTTCTGTATAAATAGTGATGCTATGGGTCATAATTATCCAACAATCTCTCACTTGGCCTATAGCCAATCACTCAAGTGTCCAACACCTGAACTAAGCACGGGTCGCTCAAACTTCTGCTGAGAAACAGCTTTCATCAGCGAATTTGCAAGATTATCATCTGATGCGATTTATTCGATCATCGTATCGCCACGATGTGTGATCGAACGAATCAGATGAATTAATTGAAGTACATATTTGGATCATTGATGAGACCGTGGTTCTTTAGCCTGTGTTGTAGCCTAGCTCAGCTGCTAATAGAACTACTCCTAATCCGATTAGGATTATATAGATCCAAAATTCTTCTATTGTTGCATCAGCTGCAGTAATGTTCCGCTCTTATTGTTTATTCAGCAACAATATCTTGCTTGGAAGATATCCAGCTCATTGTTCCGTTATTCAAACTATATATGTACCCTTATTACGACTTACAGTCATTTTTATCGGTTTGGAAACTTACAGCGGTGAACCCAATCACCTCAAGTTCTCCTTTCTCCATATTCCCAGAAAGCATCTTTGGTTCATCCAAGACACTTAAGGATGTTCTTTACATCAACCCAGTGATCATCACCTGGATTGGCCTGATTGTGACTCCATATGCTCAAAGCATATGAGACACCAGGTCACGTACATATCAAAATGTACAAACACTAAGAGAGTGTCACCAACTTTCTAGATCTATCCCAGTAGATCTTTATTCCTAGAATAAAGCTTGCTTCTCCCAGGTTTACCATAGAGAATTCTTCATAAAATCCAAGCTTTCAGCGATTTTAGTATGGGAATATCATTGCTAAGAAGCAATACATCATCAATGTATAGGACAATCATTGTCAGTGCGCTCCCACTAACCTTCTTATATACACAAAAATCATCTTCATTTTGAATTAAATCATATACCATTATGATCTCATCAAAACGTTGGTTCCAAGAACGCTATGCTTGCTTCAATCCATAAATGTATTGATTTAACTTGCAAACCTTGTTTACATGTTTTAGCCCAAAAAAAACCGTCAGGATGTATATAAACATCCTCTAAAAGGTTTCCGTTAAGGAAAGCGGTTTTGGCGTCCAGTTGTCATATTTCATAAACGAAATATGCAGTTATAGCAAGTATTATCCAAATGGATTTAATCATGGCAACAGGTGAAAGAGTTTCGTCGTAGTCGACACTATATCATTGACGATACCCTTTCTGTACAAGCCTAGCTGTGTACATTAGTTTGTTTCCATCCATGTATGTCTTCCTTGAAGACACATATAGTACCAATAGGCATAATGCCTTCTGGTACATCAACCAGTATCCAAACTTGATTGATATACATGGAATCCATTTCGGACTTAATGGCACTTTACTATAAAAGGAGTCGATACCTTGTTTCATTTCCTCATACGTAGCCGGTTTATCTTCCTCAATAAGATTGACATCTTCATGAGGTGAGATAAGATACCCATACCTCACAGGTTGTTTTCTGACTCTCTCCGACCTACGCGGTTCTTGTGTATTCGAAGATTATGGTACAGTTTCATCCTTGATGAACTGTTTGTGTTCCGTAAAGGAGTCGGAGACTGGAACAGTATTACTCTGATTTTCATCGAGTGTTACTTTCTTCCCACTTACCACTGCATATCGGAGTTCCTCTAAGGAAAACCACATGGAGAGCAACAATTACAGTGTTCTCTTGTGAGTTGTATAAGTACTATATTTTGGTTTCCTTAGGACAACCTACAAATAGGTACTTATTAGATTTGGGTTCTAGTTTGGTACCATCCAAACATTTAGCGTATGCCCAGCATTCCCAAATCTTCAGGAATGAGAAACTCGATTTCTTTCATGTTCATATATAATATGAACTCTGTCTTGCTGGACAATTATGACCCATAGCATCACTATTTGTACAGAACATAGTGTTGTTGTACAAATTAACTATGTGACAAAAGAAATTGCTCTTTTATCATTTGTAATTAGATTACCGGGATATATAAATAATAAAAGTCCATATGATTAGTTCCAGATGGATAACATATGAGACAGTATCAATCCATGAAGGTTTAATCATTAAAACATCCATAGTCGGAGTATTATCGAGATTAGACATTGATAATGCGGAATAGACTAGTATTGCACTTGTGCGCGTAGTGGGAGCATAACGGCATAATTCTCATATATTTAAGTATTGGATACTTATGCAAGTGTAATAGGAGGTTGTGTTTACCGATGGTACGAAAACAACTTCGCTCTGGATAGACCCCTTGGAATTCCATTGGTAGTATGACTATGTATTTATGGAAGTCCGAATCAGGGTAGGTGTATTTGGTCTTAACCTGATACTTGCACCGCTAATACTTACAATAATCAATATAATTTGGTTTTGGTCGTTCAGGGCTTTAACCACCGTTTCTGTGTACGCCTCTTATGGGTATATTGAGAATCGTAGTGTATTGGGTGTGATGTCAAGATGGAAGTATCACTCCATTCATAGTGGAGATGATGGTCACATAGGATACGGAACTAGTACTCTTTAGTACTGCAGTCATCGGTATAATATGACTAGGTCATGATTATCCGATTATAGAGACTAGTTACCAGAGATCCGACATGTGCTTCGTACGGGGCAGACACATTTCCAGCCACAGGCATAGCACGTGACATCCGATACTGGATCGCAATACGCAATACTACGTATACTACGCCTGATATAGATTACATATTCCTATAAGAATATTTCTGGAGAATTGGGTAGGCACGGTGCTTTGCTAGAAGCCAACCATGTCTTGTAAATCGGTAAAAATGTAGTACTAGGTACGTACGTTTTCGGATAGTCCGACGACCGATTAACTGCCAATATATCTGGGGATCTCATGGGTCGCTTCCCGAAGATTCACCGATGACGTATGACTCGCACATAATTAATCTATGATTAATTATTAGAGAGAGAAAATTAATCTGGGATTAATTACGGAGATATTTTATCTGGGATAAAATATTATTTATAAAGAGAGAGAACGATTAATTTGGAATTAATCGATAAAATAATATATTCGATATATTAAATGAAATTAGATTTCGATGAGGAATTAAAATTAGATTTTAATTCGGGCGAACGAGTTAATTTAGAATTAATTCGCTAGCGACGTGAATAGTAATTTACTAGGCAAAATTATTTAATTAAATTTGATTTAATTACGTCGCAACGGATAATTCGTTTATTCGGAATTAGCGAACCCGAGCCCGGGAGTGTTTGCTGGCCCACTCGCATTTCAAATTCAAGTGCGGCCCACAAGTCACATCACGCATCACATCATTAGTCATTCAAGTGATGGATGTCATGTCACTTTGAGTGATGTGATGTCTAGTCACTTTTGAGTGATGTGAATAGTTGAAAGGCTTTTAAAGCCTTATACCTTTTTTGGGAATGGTAATGACTTTTGGTATGTATGTTTTTTTGAAATCAAAAACAAAATACACAACACATTTTTTCTCCTCTCTCTCTCTTCTCCTCTCTAATTCGGCCAAGGGCCAAATTCTCTCAATTTGTTTCTCTTTATCGAGAACAATAAGCAAGACAAGGAAGATTTGTGGCAAATTTTTCTTAATGCTAGCACACATAAAGAGTCATCCAAAGGTGATAGGGAAACAAACCCTTGAGCATGGAATCACACACAAAGCTTGGAGCTTGGAAAGAACAAAGATCAAGGTTGGCCGAAAGTCATCCATAGAGGAAAAGCTTGAAGAATTTTTTGTTGTTCAATGCATCGCAAATCCTATCATTGTAAGTATGATTCTGCCATACTTCTTTTTGTATTCACATTATTTTCAATGCTTGAATGATCTTGGGACTATAGTAGAAACCCAACAATGGTATCAAGAGCCTTGATTAAGCATGAAAATGAATTAGGGTAAAATTGGGTAAAATTGATTTGAGCATGTTTAGATGAAATTGATTGTTTGAATATGCTTAAATGATGATAACATAGTGTTATGCATGATCAATTTGATGAAAATTGATTGGATAAATTTTCTTCTCCCCAAAATTTGGCTTGGCCGAATGTCATTGGTGCTCTAAATGTCATGGTGATTTTGTTTTTTGAATCATTTGATGAGTTTGAAAGACTTGGGAATGTTGATTTGGATTCAATGGATTGAAATCAGAATTGAACAAAAAAAACCCCTAATTGCCGTGACTTAGAAGCATGGAAAATGATTGATTTTTTGATTCAATAATGTTGGACATGTGTTGATGATGATTAGCATGATTAATTGAGTAAATTGGTATTTTGGAAATGTTAATTTGGTTAATTAATTATGGCTATACACTTTAATTGATTTAATTGTGATAGTTGGAATATTGTAATTAAATTAATTGGGCTTAATTTGGAATTGGGCTTATAAAGTTGTATTTGGGCTTAATGGGCTTGGTTGGGCCCAAAATGGTTTAGGTTAATTGGTTTGATCCAATTGGGCCCAAAACCATACCATCCATAAAGTCCAAATATAATATAATGGACCTTTAAAATTTTAGTTGGGCCTAATGGGCCTAAATTGATTTTGGCAAATAAGGGTGAATCCTTAATTGGGCTTTGGTATTTGGGTTTGACCCATATTGACCAACGTCCATGCCTTATAAATTAATTGAAAGCCCATTGGACTTTAATTAAATTGACATTGGATGTTAATTGGGCTTTAAGACCCGTAATGATTAGATTTAGAATATAAGTCGCAAAGGCTCATTAATAAAGTGTAATTATTTAATTTGGAATTAAATATAAAATTAGTATTAAATACAAATTAAATTGGATTTAATGTTGTAGTTTAATATAATTCGAGAATTCGTACTTTGAGTACTTATTCTTAAAACGAGTCGGACTCGCGCAAAATCAAATCGTTGTTTGAACATTGGATGGTCATTAATTTCAGATTAATTAATTGGATTAGATTGATTTATAACATGCTTTGTGTGAATACATGGATGTGATGTATGAATAATGTATATCGGATGGATATTAGATGGGTGAGGGCAATTTTGGAAATTGTTGTAATAAATTCAGAATTTATTAAATTGGACATGCGTGTCCAGCCTATTACCTCTTGACTCTTTGTATTTCTCTTCTCACCTATTCCCCTCAAAGTTAATGAGGTTTCTTTAGAAGTGTTATGTAATTGGGTATAAGTAAGATTTGTGCTAGCGGGAGAGAGGAAAGTGAGAGATTTGTTCTAGGAACAAAGTGTGTTAAATATCCATCCGCATATCATTATTAAATTTATTTATCACGCCTTATTATGCTTTTAGAATGCATGTTTAAGGGTGTATGATGAGACCTTAACAAAGATAATTAATTGGTTGCCAATTACGCGAAAAATCCTCAACATATATTAAGCGTTTTTCCTTCCATTGAATGATTCATTCTCAAGATCCAAGATTGGCACTGGTTTGTTGGCCAAAGTCAAGGACTTTGTCCATCGCGGATGTGTTTGAATCATGAAGGCTTTGTTCCATATCGCATGTCTTGTCCAAGTTGTGATTTGTTGGCCAAAGTCAAGATCACTTCTTGTCCATCGACATAGATTACGAAGCTTTCCAAAGTCAATGGGTCCCGCTTAACTGGAATCATTAAGTTTGTTGTGCCAAAGCCAAGGCTTAATTGATTCAGAGGAAAAATGTTAGGGAATATATTGGATATATTGGCATATATAAGATATATGTTTCGGAATTGGATGTCCACCTACTGGATCTAGGAATTGGATGAGATCCAATTGATCTTAGAGATCTACCTAGTTAAATATCATACAGCTTGTTGGCCAAAGTCAAGATTGTGTGTTATTTAACAGGATCCTAGCCCACTAGGAAACAAGGTTTCCCGAGTACTCAACAAATGGTTAGAGGCTCGCCGAAAAATAGTGGGAGGCAAGTATTAAATTTGCAATTTCGTTTAGATACTTGCCAATACACGCTCATTTCAATTTTTCGTCATTACTCGAATAAATATTAGTTGGACTAATATCGTTGTTTTAATTAAAACAGTTGGACTGTATTCAAACTACTTCAATTATAGTTGATTGTATAATTGAATTATAGTAATCAATATATTTGAATTTTAATAATCAAATTATAGTTGATTATATAGTTAGACTATAGTCATCATTATAATTAATAGTACGTGAAATCGTTGATTGGATAGTTGGACTATAGCAATCAAGATAACTGAAAGATTATCGTTTAAAACATAAACCTGGGTAAAATGTCTTTAAACGGCTTTAATTTTCAAATTGGGAATAAAACCTCAGGATAGTCCTGAGAACTGAGAAGTTACTTTATTTGATAGAGAAACCTCTTGGGCCTAAGCCCAGAGTTGAGCAAATAGTAGAACATGATCTTTGGAAGATTCATATGATGATAACTTTAGTGCTCAATCCATTATGCTTACCTCAATGACACTTTATTATTCCGTCATCAAAATTAAGGATTAGATCCTTGTACCTTGATGTTGAAATTAAATGATCTTCATAGATCTATTCTTAGATCTTAGAAGTACAAATTGCATAAGAAGCTCGTGTATGTCAGAGGGTACATCTGTCGAGCACTAGGTGTCGCAGATGATTGCTGAGATCGATCAGCTAGGTTAGCTGGGCATTACCTACGTGGCCGAGACTACCAAAGATTTGATCTTATAGTCTCTACCCGAAAGCTGGGGCAAGTTCATTGTGAACCAAGAGACAATTCTTGGAGAATTGATGGTTGTGTTCTAGGAAGCAGAGCCAGAGCTTCTAAAGGGGCAAAGGTAAAATCATCACAGTCTTCTAGGAAGACAAATGACATATCCCAAGATGTCTGCCTAAAATGTGGCACGGGGTCACTGGATGCGTGACTGCCGTATGGACAAGGCAGACATGAAGGAAGTGAAGGTGGGGTAAGGCTCCGACTTCAAGTATGTTTGTCATAAACATGTTCGCTATTAGTTTCAAAATTGGATTTTTATACTAAGTATTGTACATAAACATGTACTGATGTGCAGAATCTGCTGATTAGCAGGATACTGACTTCAATCGAGATTAATCTGCGAATCGAAAACGGGACGAGAGTCGCTGTTTTAACCGTAGAATCCTAAGTTTAGGAACTAAACTTCGGGTGTGTACTTAAATTAGGAAACTGTTATCATGTACCTAGTTTGACTAGAAATTATCTCTATATCAGAGTTTAATCCGTTGCGGATATACCTTTATATTCTAGAACACTAAAGTGTTTCATTTTATAAAGATGATATTGAGATAAACACATTAGATGTGAATAACAGTATTTATTTTTTCAATATAAATGAATCTCAAACATACTACATGACAAACAAATAGCTCAAACTGAATTAATCAGATGAGACTTATTTGTGGCATTGTTGTCTGGGACACATTAAACAAGACTCGTATATCCACACTTTTGAAGAGTGGATACTAGGACAGATTTGATTCTGTTCAAATGATGTCTACGTATCTAGTTTATTAGGAAAAGTGCCTAAAACACTTTTTACTTGGTAAAAGTACAGGCGCCATCGATCTGTTAGCCCTCGTTCATAGTGACGTTAGTGGGCCCATGTCTAGCTAGGCTAGAGGTGGATATGAACACTTCGTAACCTTTACGGATGTGGCATCGCTTTATGGTTATGTGTTTCTTTTGAAACATAAATCAGAAACTTTTGATAAATTCAAAGAGTTTCGACACGAAGTAGACAGACAGATCGGCAAGAGTATTAATACATCACGATTGGACTGTGATGGAAAATACTTAAGCAATAAGTTTCTCGAATTCCTGAAAGAGTATAGTATTCTTTCAATATGGACTCTTCACGGAACACCTCAAATTGACGGTGTGTCCGAACTGAGAAACCGAACCTTGTTGGACATAGTAAAGTTAATTATGAGTTGCTATGAGCTACCATTTTCCTTCAAGGGATACGCATTAAACAGTGCAAAACTTATTTTGAATAAGATTCCATGAAAATCTGTTAGACAGACTTCATATTAGATATGAACAGGAAAGAAATCGGGTTTTCTCATTCCTGAAGATTTGGGAATGCTAGGCATATGTTTGGATGATACCAAACTAGAACCCAATCGGAAAAGTGCCTAATTGTAGGTTATCCTAAGGAAACCAAAGTATAGTACTTATACAACTCACTAGCGAACAATGTAATTGTTGCTCGCCATGCGGTTTTCCTAAGAGGAATACCTATATGCAGTGGTAAGTGGGAGGAAAGTAAAACTCGATGAAAATCGAAGTAATACTGTTCCAGGCACCGAGTCCTTAATGGAACACAAACAGTTCATCAGGGATGAAACATACCAATAATCTTCGAATACACAAGAACCGCGCAAGTCGGATAGAGTCAGAAAACAACCTGGGAGGTATGGGTTTCTGATCTCACCTCGTAAAGATGTCAATCTTATTGAGGAATACGAACTCGCTACGTATGAGGAAGTGATACAAGGTATCGACTCCCTATTATGGAAAAGTGCCATGATGTCCGAAATAGATTCCATGTATACCAACCAAGTTTAGACACTGGTTGTTGTACCGAAAGGCATTGTGCCTATTGGTATAATATAAGTCTTCAAGAAAGACATACATGGAAGGCAACATACCAACGTACTAAGCTAGGCTTGTAGCGAAAATGCATCGTTATCAACATTGTGTCGATTACGACGAAACCTTTTACATGTTGCCATGGTTAAATCCATTTGGATAATGCTTGCTAATGCTGCATATTTCATTTATGAAATGTGGCAGCTGAACGTCAAAATCGCTTTCCTTAAATGGAAACCTTTTGGAGGATGTTTACAACATTCTGACGGTTTTGTCATACCAAAACGAGCAAACAAGGTGTGCAAGTTAATTCGATCCATTATGGATTAAAGCAAGCATTGAGTTCTTGGAACTATAGTTTTGATGTAATCATAATGGTATATGATTTAATTCAAAACGAAATGATTCTTGTGTATATAAGGAGGTTAGTGGGAGCACACTGACAGTGATTGTCCTATATAATGATGATATATCATTTCTTGGAAATGACATTCCCATAATACAATCTGTGAAAGCTTGGCTTTCATGAAAATTCTCCGTAGAATTCTTGGGAGAGACAACCTTTATTCTATGAATAAGGATCTATTGGGATAGATCTAAAAGATGTTGGCACTCTCCGAGAACTCGTACATTGAAATAAATGTACGCGACCTGGTGTCTCATATGCTTTGAGCATATGGAGTCACAATCAGGCCAATCCAAGTGATGGTCACTGGATTGATGTTAAGAACATCCTTAAGTATCTTAGATGATCTAAGGATGCTTTCTTATACTATGGAGAAGGAGAACTTGAAGTGACTGGGTTCACTATTGCAAGTTTCCTAACCGATAAAAAATGACTATAAGTCATAATAATGATACTATATAGTTTGAATACCGGAACAGTGAGCTGGAAATCTTCTAAGAAAGATAATGTTGCCGAATAAACAACAAAAGCGGAATATTGTTGCAGCTGAGCCAGCAATAGAAGCCATTTGGATCTTAATAATCCTAATTGGATTAGGAATAGTTCTGTTAGCAGCTGAGCTAGGCTACAGCACAGGCTAAAGAATTAATGGTCTCATCAACGATCCAAGTATATACTTCAACTATTCATATGATTCGTTTGGATCGTACATCGTGGTGATGTGATGATCGAATAAATCGCATCAGATGATAACATTGTAAATCCGCTGACGAAAGCATTTTCTCAGTAGAAGTTTGAGCGAACCGTACATAGTTCAAGTGTATGACACTTGAGTGATTGGCTATAGTGGGAGATTGTTGGACAATTATGACCCATAGCATCACTATTTGTATAGAACATGGTGTTGTTGTACAAATTAACTATGTGACAAGCGAAATTGCTCTTTTAGATTTGTAATTAGATTACCGGGATATATAAATGATAAAAGTCCATATGATTAGTTCTGGATTGATAACATATGAGACAGTATCAATCCATGAAGGTTTAATCATTAAAACATCCCTAGTCGGAGTATTATCGAGATTGGACATCGATAATGCGGAATAAACTAGTATTGCACTTGTGCGCGTTGTGGGAGCACAACGGCATAGTTCTCATATATTTAAGTATTGGATACTTATGCAAGTGTAAAATGAGGTTGTGTTTACCGATGGTACGGAAACAGCTTCGCTCTGGATAGACCTCTCGAAATTTCATTGGTAGTATGAATATGTGTCTATGGAAGTCCGAATCAGGGTAGGTGTATTTGGTCTTAACCTGAGACTTGCACCGCTAATACTTGCGACAATCAATATACTTTGGTTTTGGTCGTCCAGGGCTTTAACCGGTTCTGTGTACGCCTTTTCTGGGTATATTGAGAATCGTAGTGTATTGGGTGTGATGTCAAGATGGAAGTATCACTCCAGTCATAATGGAGATGATGGTCACGTAGGATAAGGAACTAGTACTCTTAGTACTGCAGTCATCGGGATAATATGACTAGGTCATGATTATCCGATTATAGAGACTAGTTACTAGAGATTCGACATGTGATTCGTACGGGGCAGACACAATTCCAACCCCAGGCCTAGCACGTGACATCCGATACTGGATCACAGTACGCAATACTACGTATATTACGCCTGATATAGATTACATATTCCTTTAAGAATATTTCTGGAGAATTGGGTAGGCACGGTCCTTTGCTAGAAGCCAACCATGTCTTGTAAATCGGTAAAAACGTAGTACTAGGTACGTACGTGTTCGGATAGTCCGATGACCGGATTTACTGCCAACATATCTGGGGATCTCATGGGTCGCTTCCCGAAGATTCACCGATGACGTATGACTCGCACATAATTAATCTAGGATTAATTATTAGAAAGAGAAAATTAATCTGGGATTAATTACGGAGATATTTTATCTGGGATAAAATTTTATTTATAAAGAGAGAGAACGATTAATTTGGAATTAATCGATAAAATAATATATTCGATATATTAAATGAAATTAAATTTCGACGCGGAATTAAAATTAGATTTTAATTCGGGCGAACGAGTTAATTTAGAATTAATTCGCAAGCGACGTGAATAGTAATTTTGCTAGGCAAAATAGCGACGTGAATAGTAATTTTACTAGGCAAAATTATTTAATTAAATTTGATTTAATTACGTCGCAACGGAAAATTCGTTAATTCGGAATTAACGAACCCGAGCCGGGAGTGTTTGCGGGCCCACTCGCATTTCGAATTCAAGTGCGGCCCACAAGTCACATCACGCATCACATCATTAGTCATTCAAGTGATGGATGTCTTGTCACTTTGAGTGATGTTATGTCTAGTCACTTTTGAGTGATGTGAATAGTTGAAAGGCTTTTAAAGCCTTGTACCTTTTTTGGGAAATGGTAATTGACTTTTGGTATTTTGATTTTTGAAATCAAAAACCAAATACACAACACATTTTTCTTCTCTCTCTCTTCTCCTCTCTAATTCGGCCAAGGGCCAAATTCTCTCAATTTTGCTTCTCTTTGTCGAGAACAACAAGCAAGAACAAGGAAGATTTGTGGCAAATTTTTCTTATGCTAGCACATAAAGAGTCATCTAAAGGTGATAGGGAAACAAACCCTTGAGCATGGAATCACACACAAAGCTTGGAGCTTGGAAAGCACAAAGATCAAGCTTGGCCGAAAGTCATCCATGGAGGAAAATCTTGAATAATTTTTTTGTTCAACGCATCGCAAATCCAATCATTGTAAGTATGATTCCGCCATACTTCTTTATTGTATTCACATTATTTTCATTGCTTGAATGATCTTGGGACTATAGTAGAAACCCAACATGTCTAACAGATTTTCATGGAACCTTATTCAAAATAAGTACTGCACTGTTTAATGTGTATCCTCAGAAAGAAATTGGTAGCTCAGAGCGAGTCATATGTTTAAGTATTTTCCATCATGGTCTATCCGCAATGTTCTAATACTTTACCTGTCTGTTTTCATACTTCGTGTCGAAACTCTTTGAATTACTCAAAAGTTTCTGACTTGTGTTTCATAAGATACACATAACCGCAATGCGATGCCACATCCGTAAAGGTTACGAAGTATTCATATCCACCTCTAGCCTAGCTAGACATGGGCCCACTTACGTTACTATGAACGAGGGCTAACAGATCGGTGGCACTTGTACTTTTACCAAGTAAAAAATATTTTAGGCATTTTTCCTAATGAACTAGATTAGTAGACATCATTTGAATTAGAATCAAATCTGTCCTAGTATCCACTCTTCGAAAGTGTGGATATACGAGTTTTTTAACGCATCCCAGATGACAATGCCACAAATAAGTCTCATTTGATTTACTCAATTTGAGCTATTTGTTTGTCATATTATATGTTTGAGATTCATTTATATTCAAAATATAAATAATGTTATTCACATCTAATGTGTAATCTCAATATCATATTATAAAACAAAACACCTTGTGTTCTGGAATACAAAGGTATACCCACAACGGGTTAAACTAGATATAGAGATAATGTTCCTAGTCAAACTAGATACATTATAACAGTCTCCTAATTTAAGTACATGCCCAAATGGCAGTTCCAAAACTTAGGTTTCTACGGCCAAAACAGCGACTCTCGTCCTATTTCTGACTTGTAGGTCGATCTCATCTGAAGCCAGTTTCCTGCTTATTAGCATATCCCGCACATCAGTACATATATTCATGTACCACATCTAGTATCCAAAATCCATTTTTAAAACCAATAGTGAACATGTTTATAACAAACATTCTTGAAGCCGGAACCTTGTCCCGCTTTCACTTCCTTCATGTCTGCCTTGTCCATACGGCAGTCACACTTCTAGTGACCCCGTTTGCCACAGTTTTGACAGATAACTTGGGATATGTCCTTTAAGAAGCTCTGGCTATGCATAACGGATTGAGCACTAAAGTTATCGTCACAATGAGTCTTCCTAAGCTCATGCTCTACTATTTGCTCAACTCTGGGCTCATGCTTGAGAGGTTTCTCTATCAAATAGAATAACTTCTCAGCTCCCAGGACTATCCTGAAGTTCTATTCCCAATCTGAAAATTAAAGCCATTAAGACATTTTCCCCAGGATTATGTCCTTTGATGCTAATCTTTCAGTCATCTTGATTGCAATAGTCCAACTATCTAATCATGATTTCAGGTACAATTAAATATAATGATTACTATAGTCTAACTATATAATCAACTACAATTGATTGGTTACATTCAAATGTATTGATTACTATAATCCAATTATATAACCAACCACAAATGAAGTAGTTTGAATACAGTCCAACTGTTTAATTAAAACAAAAATTGAATATTAGTCCAACTAATATATTTAATAATTAATGACGAAAAATGAAATGAGCGTGTATTGGCAAGTATTTAAACGAAATTGCAAATTTAATACTTGTCTCCCACTATTTTTCGGCGAGCCTCTAACGCTCTGTGGAGTACTCGGGAAACCTAGTTAGTGGGCTAGGATCCCGTTAAAGATACACACCTTGACTTTGGCCAACAAGTTGTATAAAATTTAACTAGGCAGATCTCTAAGATCAATTGGATCTCATCCAATTCCTAGATCCAGTAGGTGGACTTCCAAGTCCGAAACATATATAATATATATGCCAATATATCCAATATATTTTCCTAACATTTTCCTCTGAATCAACTAAGCATTGGCTTTGGCACAAACAACAGCTTAATGATTTGACTTTGGAAAGCTTCGTAATCGATGTCGATGGACAAGAAGTGATCTTGACTTTGGCCAACAAATCACAACTTGGACAAGACATGCGATATGGAACAAAGCCTTCATGATTCAAACACATCCGCGATGGACAAAGGCCTTGACTTTGGCCAACAAACCAGTGCAATCTTGGATCTTGAGAATGAATCACTCAATGGAAGGAAAGCGCTTAATATTTGTTGAGGGTTTTTCGCGTAATTGGCAACCAATTATTATCTTTGATTAGGTCTCATCATACACCCTTAAGCATGCATTCTAAAAGCATAATAAGGCGCGAAAAAATAATAATGATATGCGGATGGATATATAATACAATTTGTTCCTAGAACAAATCTCTCCATTTTCCTCTCTCCCGCTAGCACTATTCTTACTTCTACCCAATTACATAATACTTCTAAAGAACCTCATTTACATTGAGGGGAATAGGTGAGAAGAGAAATACAATGAGAAAAGAGGTATAGGCTGGACACGCAGGTCCAATTTAATAAATTCTAAATTTATTACAACAATTTCCAAAATTGCTCTCACCCTTCTAATATTCATCTGATATACATTATTCATACATACATCCAAGTATTCACACAAAGCATGTTATTCAATCAATCTAATCCAATTAATTAATCTTTGATTAATGACCATCCAATGTTCATACAACGATTTGATTTGCGCGAGTCAAACTCGTTTAAGAATAAATACTCAAAGTAAGTATTCTTGAAATATATCGAACTACAATTTTAAATCCAATACTAATTCATATTTAATTCCAAATTAAATAATTACACTTATGTATGTGCCTTAAAGACTTGGATTCCAAATACAATCTTAATGGGTCTCAAAAGCCCAATTAGTATCCAATACTATTCAATTAAAGTCCAATGGGCTTTCAATTAATTCTTTAGGCTTGGAATTTTGGCCAAAATGGATCTAACCTAATGCCTAGGCCCAATAGGAATCACCATATGCCATAAAATCAATTTTGGCCCATTAGGCCCAATTAAATTACTAAGGCCCAATAGTTATATTTTGGACTTTATGGAAATGGTTTGGTCCAAATATAATCCAAGACTAAAATTTGGCCCAACCAAATCCATTAGCCCAAATACAACAATTAAATTAATACAACATTCCAAATTATATATTAATTCAATTAAAGTGCAATCATCATAATTAATTAATTAACCTAATATTTCTAAAACATTAATTTAATCTAATTAATCATGCCTAATTCCCAAATTCATGTCCAACACAAAATTGGGGCAAAATCAATCTTTAACATGCTTCAGACTCACGGCAAAGGCATACAAAATCATTCAATTTGATTTCAATCCAATTTAAATCAACATTCAATATTTCTATCATGCCATCAACACATCCAATATGTCAAATTTAAAAAAAATCTCCATGAGCTTCTACGTCCATAACTTTCGGCCAAGGGTTGCAATTTGGGGAAAATTAATACTATCAATTTTTCACAAAATTAAGGATGCACAAATCCAATTCATCATCATTCAAACATAACCCATCAACCAATTTAGGAAAATCAAGCTCCAAACATAAAAATCCCAAATTAAAGTTCAGAACCCTAGATTTTCAAATCGCACTTAGATCGCTCTGATACCATTGTTAGTGTCCTAGACATGTCACGGGATCTCTAAGCGTGATTCATGTGTGAATAATAATCAAAAATAAGTTACGGAGGACTTACATTGATCGGTTGAGTTCAAAACTTTTCATAGATGTTGAAGCTCTCAAGCTCATGGGTGAGTATCTATATCACCATCTTTTGACTCCGTTATGTGCTAGCAAGAAAAAATGGAACAAATTTTATCTCCCAAGGAGAAACAAATTTGTCCGAGAGAGAAGGGGAAGCAATCGGCCATGACTAAACAGGCCATTCGGCCTTCTTCAAAAGAAAGACCATTCGCCCAAATTCAGATAAGAAAGCAAAATGCTTTTCTATCGGCATTTTTCAAAGAATGCAGAGCCATTTAGACTCTTTTAAAAGAGAAGCCATTTGCCAACTTTTTATCAGAGAAGCCTTTGACGTTTTAAAAAAAAAAAAAAAAAAAGCAAGCTTACTTTTCTTTCTAATTTAGCCTATTTTAAAGCAAAAGTCAAAGGCTGTCTTCTTTTGTTTCTTATGGCCACTCTTTCAAAAAGAAAAGTCAGAGAGTAATAAATTACTCAATGGCCTTTCGGCCAAAAGGAAATAAAGAAGAATAAATGATACTGGCCAATTCGGCTAAGAGCATTAAAGGCCATTCGGCCAAATACATGGAGAGGGGGAAATTAATTCCAAATTAAATATGTTGAGTGTTATATAAGATACCACCAAAACCTATCACTCATGTCAATCACCAAAGATGACTAATGATGTAAGTGAAGTGGGTCCCACTTAAATACAAAATTCAAGTGGGCTTGCTCAACACACTTAGGGCTCGGATTCGTTTAATCCTATTAAACGAATTTTCCGTCGCGGCACAATTAAATCTAATTTAATTAAATAATAATACCCGTAAAATTATTATGAAAATCGCTCGCGAATTAATTCCAAATTAATTCGTTTGCTAAAATTAAAATTCAATTTAAGTCTTGTTGAAATCCGATTTCAATAATATATCTAATATTTTATTTTAGCCCATTAAATAAATTAAATAGTAAAATCTAATTTAACTATTAAATTTATTATACCGAATAATTCCAAATTAATCGCATTCTCTCCTCTCGACGAATTTAATCTTAGATAAATTCTCGACGCAAATAATCTCAGATTAATTCTCTTTGATAATTAATCCCAGATTAATTCTTACCGTAATTAATCCCAGATTAATTTTATCTCTCTAAATTAATCCCAAATTAATATTATCTCTCTTAATTAATCCCAGATTAATATTGTTCGAGTCAAATATCATCGGTGAATCTTTGGGATGCGACCCAAGAGATCCCTGGATATGTTGGCAGTAAATACGGTCATCGGACTATCCGAACACGTGCGTACCCGGTACCACGCACTAACCGATTTACAAGACATGGTTGGCTTCTAGCAAATCACCGTGCCTACCCAATTCTCCAGAAATATTCTTCTACAGAATACATGATCTTTGTCAGGTGTAGTATACGTAGTATTGCGCATTACGATCCAGTATCGGATGTCACATGCTAGGCCTGGGGCTGGAATTGTGTCCGCCCCGTACGAAGCACATATCGGATCTCTGGTAACTAGTCTCTATAATCGGATAATCATGACCTAGTCACATTACCCCGATGACTGCAGTACTTAAGAGTACTAGTTCCGTATCCTACGTGATCATCATCTCCATATGACTGAAGTGATACTTTCATCTTAACATCACACTCAATACACTATGATTCTCAGCATACCTATAAGAGGCGTACACAGAACCTGTTAAAGCCCTGGATGACCAAAACCAAATTATACTGATTGTCGCAATTTTTAGCGATGCAAGTCTCAGGTTAAGACAAAATACACCTACCCTGATTCGGATTCCCATAGACACATAGTCATACTACCAATGCGATTCTGAGGGGTCTATCCAGAGCGAAGCTGTTTCCATACCATCGGTAAACAGAACCTCCTATTACACTTGCATGAGTATCCAATACCCAAATATATGAGAACTATTCCGCTACACTTCTATAACACGCACAAGTGTAATAGTAGCCTATTCTGTATTATCGATGTCCAATCTCAATAATACTACGACTAGGGATATTTAATGATTAAACCTTTGTGGATTAATACTGTCTCATATCTTATTAATCTGGAACTAATCATAAGGACTTTTATCATTTATATATCCAGGTAATCCATTTACAAGTGATAAAAGAGCAATTTCCTTTGTCACATAGTTAATTTGTACAACAACACCATATTCTATACAAATAGTGATACTATGGGGTCATAATTATCCAACAATCAGCTCTCACATGACCTTGGTTATGTTTAACGTTGTTCTCTTACATCCTTGTCATTGTTCAACTAGTACTTCCTCTCTTCATTGCCTTATCTAATAACTTCTCTTTTAAATCTCTTATTTAGACTATTTCCTTTTTTCTATTCTGTTATGGTACTTTATTTAAGGGTTTTATGTTTCAGTCGTTTATCACTATGTTTTCACTTGCTTCTGGAGTATCTCAAGGCAGCTCTCCAGGTCTTTCTCTACTACTGTTGTCTATCGAGGGTTGGTAGGGTGGGTTTTGTCCTGGAGCCTTCCGGTGGTGGAATCTCACTAACTATACATGTTGCAGTTGCTAATGCTGCTAATCTATAAGCTTATAACTCTATTGTTTCATGTTTGGTGTTGGCTCCCTCACTAGGATATTACTACTAGGAACTATCTGAATTTAATGTTCTAACTTTACTATTAATTCGTTTCCTAATTATCGGTAATATCACCCCTTATTATGAACCTGTATAAGGTTCATACTCTGTCAAACTCATACTATAAGCTTTTCTCTATTACTTGACTTTCCTACTCATCTTAGTTCCTTGAACTCCTTATATCTTTGTTTTCCTGGAAACTCCATCAACTTTGATTATTTAAAACATCTCTGCTAAGTTTCTTGGTTCGGGGCTACTCTTTTCCTAGTCTTCTCTTTTAATACCATGAAACTCTATCATAAGTTGTTTGCTATATTCTTCAGAATTATTCTCCCTCTTCTCTTCGTACTTCTAAGTCTTTACTTCTTTCAGGGTTCCTTAATTCAGCGGTGGCTACCAGACTTAGCTTATCTTACTATGGCTCCATATCATTCTATGTCATGTTTTCTTATCTAAGTTTCTTTGAACTTATCATTTTGGCTACCTAACCATCTCGCAACTTATCTAATCTGTCAATCGCTCTTCTTTACTGATCCTTCTCTTTACTAAACTTTAAGTTGAGGAGTGAGCATATACATTCTGTAGGAATCCGTGGACACGCATTCTTTTTAACATCTAATTTCGGTGATGATCTGGTTAGATATCTATATGCTTATTGGAATCGTGGTTTCTAGACGAAAGAGTCATTATTCATTTTACGGAAACCTGGTCGACTACTTCATATCTTGAGGCCACACAACTATCCTTAATTATTTACACTACTATTTTCTTATTATATTATCTTTGTGCCCTAATACACTGAGTTTCATTGTCACTTCTCGCATTCCTCTTAATCACTTCCATATCTTGACTCTTGGTTCTAAGTTATGCTGTTAATACCAATGGTGACTCATTTTCCTGGTTACTACCTAGATTTTGGCTCTCTGTTATTGCTATAAGCTTCGACTTTGGCACTATATTCTACTGTCTATACTGATACTCTTGTCACTCCTAAATGTCTCAAATCCTCTCGAATTTGTCCTTGTATATTTTCACGGATTTCTTCTAACTTGGGTTGTTCTATAAGTTCTACTACATTTGGTCTATATATAGACTCCTACTAATCTTGCAACACTCTCTCTCACTTGCCTTAATCTTTGACTTTACTGGGTTCTCTTCTTTATATCCTCGAAGACTTCCTTAAACTTTTTCTAGGTAACCTGTCTTCCGAGGTCTTTCCATTTCTTAAGATGAACTATCATCGGCTCCTTACAGTCATCTATATCTATGCTGGTAGGGACTAGGGCAAACATAGTATATCTCGATGAGTTTCAATATCATCGTTCTGGTACCATGTGTCCTGGTAGAGTCTATTTCTCATGTAAGGCAGATATGAGCTAGATTCCATCAGGACATCTTTCTTAACCGGTATCACTAAGCGGTGGTAGACTAGATAGCTCAAGATCCTGTCCTCATCAGATTACTTGGGATAAGGTAACTAATCATTTCTGTTTATGACCTTCATTTGCTTACTTATGGTCCTAGATTTGAATTTGGGGATCTGGGGTTCTCTAGGTCCTTTTTGGCATCTCTTGTTCGTGGGAACTTCCTAGGCTGGCCTCGATCTCTCGTTTCTTTTTATCTTCCTGTCTATTCCTATTTACTTGGGGAATTCGTTGTCTATATAAGGAACTTGAGGCTTTTAAATCTATTAAAGAAATTCCTGAAAATGGAAGGAATCTTACGTCTACTGGGCATTTTAATACTTACTTGGGCTCTTTCTATTCTCATTACTACTATATATTCTGGTATTTCTTTATCGATCTGATTATGTATCTCTATTTCTTCTTACTCTGGTTGCTTAAGCATCCTTACTTCTTCTCTTACTACTATAGGTTCTGATACATCCTTATTTATATGTTTCTGCTTCTCTATCTCTTATTAACTCTGATTGTGTAAACCTATTCTACATGTTCTTTTGATCATCTATTTATCCCTTCATGCTTTTCTTTCTAGCTTTCTCATTCTACTTTCGTGGGTAGGTATCCTTTGAACTTTATTATTTCTCATTGTCTCCTTACTCTTTTCATCTCCAGCTGGTTATCTAACTATGCATACTTTCTTACTTCTTATAGCTCTTTCTCCCACTCTCTGGGTAGCTTTTCTTAGAATCATACTGTCTTGTTTCATAGCTCGTTTGTACTTCTGGTAATAGGTCAGAATAACTACAGGGGAATTCTCAACTTGGATCTAGAATATAATTTTTCTCACGAGGAATACTATTCGAATAATCTGGGAAAGCTTACTAACATGTCTATGGATCTTGAGGACGTACTCGAGGATCGGATACTGGAGAGGTAGTGCCCCGCATATAAGTATCTCAGACATACTATGTATACAAGACCCCAACACTCTACCCACTGCAATCACTAACTCCCTAGACCATGCTTTGATACTATCTTTGTAACATCCCTGATCTGGGAGATGCTACCGGCAGGGGATATACCGTACTAACCCCATAAGCCTCTGACTTACTAACTGTGAATAATATTGTTACTCTTTTCAAATATAACCTCTCATATGGAACCAATGCCTAAAACCAAGACATAGCACATAATAATTCATATATGACTGAATATATAAATATAAACTATCTTAATATCTCCATACATGAATTCTCACATACATCTCTAGTATACAACTATCTGGACTGTACTTCACTTAACTTGACTGGACTCAAACTCTGGCTGAACTTTTATTCATTCTGACTCACACTGGTGGACTCTAAACCCTAGTGATTGTAACAGTATCCGCCCTTCCGAGCTCGTCCTCCGAGAATACCTGCAAAACAAGGAAACTGGGAGTGGGGGGGTTAGATCGTTATTCGATCTAAGTGAGTGGACGCAAAACTGAAAACTGATATAAAAGCATTTGGTTCTAAAACCAAAGTTTCATAAATAACTTTACATGAAAACTCTTTTCTGAAAACTTCGTCCTAAAACTCCTTTATAAAACTCATCTTTCTGAAAACTGCTTTTGAAGCTCTGGTTTCTGAAAACTATTTCTAAAATCTGATTTCTGAAAGCTGTATACTAAAAATCTGGAATCTGAAAACTGGTCCGTATCTGAAAAACTTGACGCATGGGGGCGTTATGTATCGTCGTCCCCCCATACGCCTATCTGGAGCCAGGATTGTAAAACCATGACTTTGGGACGTTACGTATCGTCGTCCTCCAAAGCATGCCACTCTTGTCCCTAAAACTGGTGGTCTTGGGGCGTTACATATCGCCATCCCCCAAGCCACTGAACTAGAGCCAGTAGTGTTGATCCATGCTACTATCTAACCCTGAAACTAGGGTCTAGGGGCGTTACGTATCGTCGTCCCCCTAGACCTAAACTATGTTCTGAGGGCGTTACGTATCGCCGTCCCCCATTCCTCTACATGTGCATATGTTATTTGTCCGTCAATTCCAAACTGTATCAAGTTACATACTGGGGTGAGTTTTTCCCCATGCCCCGAAAACATAAAAATCATACTTTGAAATCTCAAAACTGTATAAAACATTTTCTTTTCTAAATCTTCAACATCTGAATAACAAATGTATTAAAATTTTGGCTAACGCCCTATTTGCTTAAAAATAAGTCTGATATCAAAACTATTAAATAAATTCAGTTTGAGAAAAGAAGTCCACTCACCGTTAGGAAATCTGGCTGGCATTACTCGCTTAGTGAGGTAACTCTGGTTCCTGTGATGATCTATATTTGGATAACTATATTAGTAATGGACTAAGAAACGCACTTCGGAATTACACTGAAATTTGTTTATTCTAGTAAGCACCATCGCTATGAGGGTATCGTACTCTTAACATGATGTAACATGTACATACGAGTTGCTACGAGACTCCTAGGGTAGCTCTAATGTGTTCGAGTAAAATTGGGATGGCTTAAAACTGATTCAGGTGATATTTTATTCTTGTGTCGTGACGCAAGGCGCTGCGCGTCGCGACGCGCATCAACCAGAAACGTGCCCATACTTTTACCATACACGTCGCGACTCAAGTTCCTTACACGTCGCGACACGTGAAAACCAGAAACAAATCCTCACAAGTTACCCAGAATGCGTCGCGAAGCACAGTAATTAGCGTCGCGACGCACGTCCAATTTCAAGCCTGAATCCAACTTCTTCATGTCCTTATGCCCCAAACACACTTCCCATCTTCCATAATTCAACTTTTATACAATTATCTATATTCACCCATCATAAACACCATCAAAGCAAACTTTAAATTTCTTAAATAAAAAAAAAACCCTAATTATCTCAATACCTCAAATTTTGATTCCTACACAACACCATTTATATTCTTACTTATTAACCATTTAATCATCATCACACCCAAATCACCACACATTAAAATTATCAAAACATAAATACTCAACACACAATAATTTGGGTCAAAAGGTTCTTACCTCTTCTTTGTGAAATTCCTTATCTTTCAAGTTTTCAAGGATGCCATATCTTCTTGTCTTTTCCTTCTATTTTCTTTCTTCTTTTCTTTTCTCCATTTTTCTTCTTTCTATTCTCTTCTTCTCTTCGTCTCCTTCTTCTCTCTTCCTTCACGTTTTCTACTCATCTTTTGTTTCAAATTTATGAAATTTTGAATAGTGAACCCCTTATATAGTTGGCCTTAAAAAAAAGTAGAAGAGTGTAGAAGTTTACGGATTTTACTAGAATGCCCTCGGGTACTATTCATCCAAATTTTTGATCTGCATTGTTAGCCCATTTCCGGTTTGGATTTGGAAAAATATTCAACGCAAAAGTTGTAGATATCGATCTCAGCTTTCTGACGATATAAAGTTCATAAAAATCAGAGTTCGTATAAGAAAGCTACGGTCAAATACCATGGGCCGTCCGAAATAGAACATCGTAGAATTTTCGAAGAATGCCGTTTTTGTTTAAATATATATATATATATATATATATATATATATATATATATATATATATATATATATATATATATATACTCGGACATACTCTATATTACGTAACACTCGCTCCGTAATGTAATAGTTCTACAGTGCAACAGTGGTAGGAACTACCGGTCGTTACAGCATTGAAGAGATCACCCTATTCTCCCCTCTTCTTAATGGTGAGAAGGTTACTCTCCCTATAAGCTTCCTTATGTTTTTAGCCTTGTATTATAAAGTTTTTTTCTCTTTATGAAAGCTTATGCTTTCTTATCTCTAATTTTCTCAACTTCTCGTCAGTGATTTCTAAAGCATTCATGATGCTTTATATTATCATTACCTTCTATTTGTCATGTGAACATTCACATGACATAATCAATTATTAAAGAAGAGAGATAGAGATAAACATATCTATAATAATAATTAAAGACAGTTTATATAGTAAGCTATTATAGGGGAGTGAGGGTGAGACATTAGCTCACTAATTTATGGAGTGTAATGGGCTCATCCATCAAAAGCCCAGAATATCTCAAAAGCCCGCTCTAATATCCACACATCAATTAATATAGAGTCTAGCCTACTTTATTAGATTAGAAAATTGGGCTTCACAGTTTCTATTACAAAATCAATTATCTCAGCGCTTTATTAAAACCCATATCACAATTAATAGAAGCCAATAATAATATTAGAATAAAATATTCTAACATTCTCCCACTTGGGTGATATCAATTGTGAATGTTTTAATGCTAAGAATACTTTATAGATCCAATATTGGTTCATAAACAACTCTAGTATACAATTTTGTCTAATAAGATCATAGATATAGAATCATGGCGGTACCTACATTATAATACAACATAGTCCCTTACATGGTCACGTATATCAAACAACCTTATCGACATGAACAAGATGTGATAGAGCAGTAAGATACAATAACATTCACTTTATGATATGAAATTCATGTATTATTTTCTCTTATCGGTCACCAATTTCTCTACTTTATGCAGCCAGACACGCATGAGAAATCAAGGCTTAAATAATAAGCATGTATGTCTTTTATATATTTATTATCTCGAGATAAATTTTATGTGTCACAAGACATACCAACAAGACTTATTAACTTTATGCCCCAAGCCAATGCTTATGATTGACACCCATAGTAAGACTTTACACAATGATATATTAATAATAAATATTAATATCTTCCAATGAAGATGCACATATATACATAATTATTGCAATATACACAAAATATATGTACAAACGCACAAAGAAAATAGCATAGAGCAATGATGCCTCTCACTAACCTAGGGTATCAAAAGACTTTACCAAACTCATACAAGCAACATGCTTTGCATAAACAATGGATGTAAGACCTTTGAGTCAAATGATCAACAATCATATCATTTGTACCGATATGCTCTACAATAATGTCATATTTCTTTACTAGCTCCTTAATTGTCAAGTATTTGACCTCTATATGCTTTGACGTAGTGATATTCTTATTATTTTTTGCAAATAATATAGCTCAAAGATTATCACAATATAACCTTATAGAAATGGAATCAACAATTGACATTTCTGTAATGAGATTTCGTAGCCAAATAGCCTGTGACGCTGCACCAAAACATGCTACAATCTCAGCCTGCATTGTGGAAGATATTACTAATGTCTACTTGACACTTTTCCAAGATATAGTTCCACATGCTAGTATAAACACATATCCTAAGGTAGATTTTCTATCATCTGAACAACCAGCAAAGTCATAATTCGTATACCCTACTAGTTCAAGATTCTCAACCTTTTTATATGTCAACATGTAATGTTTAGTCCCCTTAAGATATCTAACAACTCTCTTGGTAGCAGTTCAATGTTCTTTTCCAGGATTACATAAAAATCATCCCAGTACACCAACTGAAAATGCAATGTCAGGTCTAGTGCATACTTGTGCATACATTAGGCTTCCTACTCTACTAGCATATGGCACTGCCTTCATGGACTCTCTCTCAGTTTCATTCTCAGGTGACTGTGTCAGGCTCAATTTATCACTTTTAGTAATTGGCACATCCCAAGATTTACAATCATGCATGCTGAATCTCTTCAGTATCCGCTCAATATATTCCATTTGAGAGAGACCTAATACCTTTCGAGTTCCATCTTTGTGGATTTCAATACCATAACAAAAGATGCTTCTCCAAAATCTTTCATATTAAAATGCCCAGACAATGACTACTTTACCTCGTGCAGCATTCATAAATCCTTACATGCAAACAAAATATCATCTACATAAAAATATGAGAAAGATAAATTTACTCCCACTAATCTTGATATATATGCATCTATCAACTTTACTTTCCACATAGCCTAAAGAGGAGATTACATTGTCAAACTTTAGGTACCACTGTCGAGAGACTTGTTTCAAACCATAAATAGACTTTTTAAGTCTGCAAACAAGATGATTTTCACCATCTCTCTAAAATCCTTCACGTTTTACCATAAAACCTCTTTGTTTAATTCTCCATTTAGGAATGCAGTTTTAATATCCATCTAATGTAGCTCTAAATCATAATGAGCTACTAGTGTCATGATTACTCTAAATATATCTTTAGAAGATACAAGAGAAAAAGTTTCAGTGTAATCAATTCCCCATGTCTGAGTAAATCACTTGGCAACTAATCTGGCTTTAAACCTTTCAATATTCCATTTGGAGTCTTTCTTGGTCTTATAGACCTATTTACAGCCAATAGGTCTACAACCTTCAAGTAATTCAACAAGCTTCCATACACATTATATCCCATAGATTGCATTTCATCCCTCATTGCATTCCACCATAGATCATATTGAGAACTAGAAAAAGCTTCTTTAAAAATTGTTGGATTAGTACAATGGCTTATGTCATAATCAATCTCATTTAAATAAACTTCATAATTAGAGGGAACACAGACCGCCTTACCCTGATTGACCTTCTTAATGGAACCTCTGCAGCTAATGGCAGAACCTCATTTACATGTATGTGTTCCTCCTCCATAATTGGATTAATTGTAGATGTAGCTTCCAAGGTCTCAGACTGTATGGGTATAGGTATATGAACAATTCTGGTTTGTTGTCCTTGATTTGAAATTTATGTATGATTATCTTTATCAGCCACATCAAATTCCAAGAACTTAGCTGTTTGTGATTCTACAATCCTGGAACCCCCATTCTCTACAGTAAAATATGTAGCCTTTAGAATGATTAAGGTATCCTATAAAATAGCAACTAGTAGATATGGATTACAAATTACCTTCAGCAGGATTATAAAGGCGTACTTCTGAAGGACATCCCCAAACACGGAGATTACTCATGCTAGGTTTCCTACCAGTCTATATTTCAAAAGGAGTTCTAGAAACAGACTTACTTGGAAATCCATTGAGAATGTATAAGGCTGTTTTAATTGCCTCACCCCAAAGGAAGTCTGGAAGATTAGTTCTAGACATCATACTCCTTACCATCTCTTGAAGGGTGCGATTCCTCCTTTCGACATACCATTCTGTTCAGGACTACTTGGCATAGTAAATTGACTTACTATTCTATAATCTCCTAAGTATATGGCAAACGGTCACTTTATTTGTCCACTGACCACATGTTTACCATAATACTCACCACCCCAGTCAGACCTAACAATCTTGATAATTTTCCCAACTGTTTCTCAACTTCAATCTTGAAGATCTTGAATTTATCAAGGGCTTCAGACTTTTCTTTAATCAAATACAGATATCCATATCGGAAAAAATCATCAATGAATATTATATAATATTTATTATTGCAAATGTGGGTGAATAAGGTTCACTTATGTCTGTATGAATAATTTGTAAAAGATCGGAGCTATGAGTGGATTCATTTTTCATGATTTTGGTTAGTTTACCCTTACAACAATCAACATATATTTCTAGGTCACTAAAATCAAGAGTATGTAGGATATTATTCTTTATTAACCTTTCTAATTTTTCCATAGAAATATGGTCAAGTCTTTTATGCCACAACATTAATGACTTTTCCTTTATTAAGGGTCTTTTGGCAATTTGTTCAACATTATATGAATTGGGATAGACTTGACTTGATGCTAAAAAGAGACTGTACAACCCGTATGAAACAACACAATGGCCAATTTTATTTGAGTTCAAATATACAGATACATAACCTATATTAAACTCAAAACCACAACCTTTTTTGTCGAGTACAGATACTGATATCAAGTTTCGTCTAAAAGATAATATATACAAACACTTGTCAAAACAAGTTCATAATTGGAGTCTAGTTTTAAACAAACATCTCCAATATAATGTACATCCACCAATTCATTATTACCAACTACAAGCTTGAACTCATCCTTATTTGGTTTCCTCTTGTTTATGAATCCTTGCATGCCCATGTTTCTCTAACCAAAATTTATGCTTGGAACACTCTGAATTCTTATGCCCTTTCTTTTTACAGCCCTTTCTTTTTACAAAAGAAACATTTCAATTCTTTCTTGAAGACAACTTAAGTACCACCAACAGTACTTGTCTGACCAGTTTTATTATAATTCTGAACATTATCAAAAGCTGAAAATTTAGATTCTTACCTCTTTTGCGAGGTTTAGAAACAAGGAGAGCTGCATCTATATGTCCTACCTTGAGTTCTCTTCATTGGCAACACATATGGAAATGAAATCATTAACATTCCAAGGTTCTTCCCTTGAATTGTAAGTAGTTACAATTGTACCAAACTCTGTAGGTAGAGTATTCAATGCTTGATGGGCAATGCAAGCATCAGGACGAACAATGTTAAGATTTCTTAGCTTGTTCTGAATATGGACCATCATCAAAATGTACTCTCTAACATCTCAATTATCATTATACTTCATTGAGTATAATTGCTTAAGAAGGGTACCAATATCTGTATTAATTGGGACTTTGTATTTTTCAGATACGACTGTCAAGAAATCTTTTACTATAGAGGTTTCTGTTGGTTATTATCTAGGTCCCAAGATCAAACAAGCAATGAAAACAATGCGTGAATACATCAAAGGAGGTAGCGGAATACTCACATCGATCGGTTGAGTCGATTTGAAGACGAACAAAGCCCAAAATGCTCACTGTTTTGGCGCCACTGCTGTGCAGAATTCTTCACTGGTTTGGGCAGTTTCGGATCTCATTTCGAAGCTCCAAACTCCGTCGGATGAGTCCCGCCTCATGGGTGAACCTCCCTACCACCTTCGCAAGACTCGTAAGTGTGCTAGCACTTGAATTTTCACCATGAAAACCCACTCTTGGCTTCCCTTTGTCCACGCCATTTTAGCTTCAAAAACAGTCCACATTTTGTGTGTTTGGCGTGAGAAGAAGAGAAAGAAAATGGAGAGAAAGAAAATGTGTATTAAGTTGTAAATGAAATGCATTTCAAATATATCTTATATACTTGTGTGAAATTCACTTTAATTTCACTTGCATTTGCCTTTAATTTGAATTTCAAAAGTCAAAAAAGGTAAACACTATGCACATCAATTACACATCTTGTCCATCACTATTCATATCACCTTTATTAAAGTGACATGTTGTCAAGTCACATCACTCAAAGTGACAAGTGATTTGACGCTTGATGCGACTGATTGATTTGACGCTTGATGCGACTTGCATTGTCGCACTCGAATTCGAAATACGAATGCGCTCGCAATCACACTCGGGCTCGGGTTCGTTAATTCCAAATTAACGATTTTTCCGTCGCGTCGTAATTAAATGATTACGCCTAGCGAATTCACTATTCACGTCGCTAACGAATTAATTCTAAATTAATTCGTTCGCCCGAATTAAAATCTAATTTTAATTCTGCGTCGAAATCTAATTTCATTTAATATATCGAATATATTAATTTACCGATTAATTCCAAATTAATCGTTATCTCTCTCTAGACGATATTTTATCCTAGATAAAATATCTCCGTAATTAATCCTAGATTAATTTTCTCTCTCTTCTATATAATCCCAGATTTTTCAAGAGTGCGAGTTGTGCGTCATCGGTGGATTATCGGGAAGCGACCCATGAGATCCCCGGATAAGTTGGCAGTAAATACGGTCGTCGGAGTATCCGAATCACGTACGTACCATGTACTACGTTATACCGATTTACGAGACAAGGTCGACTCCTAGCAAAGCACCAAGTCTTCCCAATTCTCGGACATATCCATTTAAGAATATTAAGATATGTATCAAGCGTAGTATACCAATGTATTGTGTGTATCGGCCCAGTATCGGATAGTCACGTGCTAGGGTGGGGCTGGGGCTGGATAAGTGTCTACCCCGTCCGAAGCACATATCGGATGCCTGGTAACATAGTCTCTATAATCGGATATTCATGACCTAGTCACAATATCCCGATTGGTTGCGCAACACTCAAGAGCACTAGTACCGTATCATGCGTGACATCATCTCCAATATGACTGAAGTGATACTCCGTCTTGAATCACACCCAATACACTACGACTCTCTGATAAACCCAGAAGTGGTGTACGCAGAACCGGTTAAAGCCCTGTACCACCAAGACCAAAGTCTATCGATTATCGTAAGTATTAGCGATGCAAGTCTCAGGTTAAGACTATACACACCTACCTTAATTCGGCCTCCCATAGACACATAGTCATAATACCAATGGGATTCCGAGGGATCTATCCAGAGCGAAGCTGTTTCCCGTACCATCGGTGAAACACGACCTCCTATCGCACTAGCATAAGTATCCAATACTTATATATATGAGAACTATGCCGCTGTGCCCTCACAACGCACACAAGTGCAATACTAGCCTATTCCGCATTATCGATGTCCAGTCTCGATAATACTCCGGCTAGGGATATTAATGATTAATCCTTCGGGGACTGATACTGTCTCATATCATTCTCAGTCCAGGAACTAATCATAGGGACCTCTCTTCATTTATATATCTATGGTGATCTAATCACAAATGATGAGAGTGCAATTTCCTTGTCACATAGTTAATTTGCTACAACAACACAATGATCTGTGCAAATAGTGACGCTATGGGTCATTTTGTCCAACAATCTCCCACTTGGCACGTAGCGAGTCACTCAAGTGTCCTACACCCGAACTATGTACGGTTCGCTCAAATTGCTGAGGAAAGATTTTCGTCAGCGGATTTGCTTGATTATCGTCTGACGCGATTTACACGATCATCACATCGCCACGATGTATGATCCGAACGAATCAGATGATATAGAAGTATATATCTGGATCGTCGATGAGACCTTTAATTCCTTAGCCTGTGTTGACGCCTAGCTCAGCTGCTAAAAGAACTATATCTAATCTAATTAGATTTATTTTCGATCCAAATGGCTTCTATTGCTGCCTCAGCTGCAGCAATAATCCGCATTTGTTGTTTATTCGGCAACAGTTATCTTGCTTGGAAGATTTTCAGCTCACTGTCCCGTTATTCAAACTTTATAGTACCGTAGTATTTAATTGTTTGGAAACTTGCAGTAGTGATCCCAGTCACTTCAAGTTCTCCTTCTCCATAGTTTAAGATAACATCTTTAGTTCTCTGAGATACTAACAGATGTTCTTAACTTCAATCCAGTGACTGTCACTTGGATTGACCCGATTGTGACTCCATATGCTCGAAGCGTATGAGACACCAATATAAGTACATTTTAAATGTACAATTTCCCAGAGAGTGTTAACAACTCCAAATCTATCCCAGTAGATCTTTATTCCTTGAATAAAGGTTGTTACTCCCCAGAATTCTACGGAGAATTTCTATGAAAGCCAAGCTTTCAACAATTGCTTTATGGGAATTTAACTGTCAGTGCGCTCTCCCACTAACCTCCTTATATACACAAGATTATTTCGTTTTGAGTCAAATCATAAATCATTATGATTATTTCAAAACGACAGTTCCAGAACCTTATGCTTGCTTCAATCCAAACATGGATCGAATAACCCGCAAACCTTGTTTGTCGGTTATTCAAAATCGTCAGGATGTTGTAAACATCCTCCAAAAGGTTTCCTTTTCAGGAAAGCGATTTTGATCTACAACTGACACATTTCATAAATGAAATACGCAGTTATCAACAAGCATCTTCAAAATGGATTTACCATGGCAACAGGTAAAGGTTGAACCGTTATTAACACAATGTTGATAACGATACCTTTCCATCAAAAGCCCAGCTTTGTACGTTGGTATGTTGCCTTCCATGTATGTCTTCCTTGAAGACGTTTAATGTACCATAGGCACAATGCCTTGTGGTACAACAACTAGTATCCAAAATAGTTTTTATACATGGAATCCATTTCGGACTCATGGCAATTTGCCATAATAGGGAGTCGATACCTCGTATCACTTCCTCAAAACGTAGTCGGTGGATATACCTTCATAAGATTGACATCTTTATGAGGTTAGATCAGAAACCCATACCCTAGGTTGTTTTCTGACTCTATCCGATCTACGAAGTTCTTGTGTATTTGAAGATTAATGGTACAGATTCATCATTGATAAACTATTTGTGTTCCATTAAGGACTTCGTGCCTTAAACAGTATTACTCCGATTTTCATCGAGTATCACTATCCTCCCACTGACCACTGATGCATATCGGTATTTCTCTCAGGAAAAAACCGCATGGTGAGCAACAATCACATTGTTCTCATGTGAGATTTATAAGTACTATACTTAAGGTTCCCTTAGGATAACCTATATTGGCACTTATCCAATTTGGGTTCTTTAGTTTGGTATCATCCAAACGTTATGCCTGGCATACCCAAATTATCAGGAATGAGAAACCTTGTTTCTTCCCTATTCATATCCTACATGACATCTGTAAACAGATTATATGGAACCTTATTCTAAATAAGTTTTGCACTGTAATGCATATCCTATTGAAGGAAACAGTAGCTCAGAGCGACTCGTGATAAACCTTATCATGTCCAACAAAATTCAGTTTTTAGTTCGGACACACCGTCTAACTGACGTGTCTCGGGAGGAGTCCTCATATGAAAGAATACCGTACTCTTCATGTACATATGAAACTTACTGCTTAAGTATTTTCAATACGGTCTTACCGTGGCGGCATAATACTATAGCCGATCTGTTTTTCTATTTCGTGTCGAAACTCAAGTTTCCAATTTGTGTTCTTCAAAAGAAACACATAACCATAACGTGATGCTACATCCGTCAAGGTCACGAAATATTCATGTTCACATCTAGTCTAGCTAGATATGGGCCCACTAACTTCACCATGAATAGGGCTAACAGATCGGTGGCCCTTATACTATTACCAAGTAAATAGTATTTTATGTACTTTACCTTATAAACTAGATTCGCAGACCTTATTTGAACAGTCAAATCAGTCCTAGTACCCACTCTTCAAAAGTGTGGATATACGAGTCTTGTTTAATTGTGTCCTAGACAACAATGCCACAAATAAGTCTCTATTGATCAAATCAATTTGAGCTATTTATTTGTCATTATTATATGTTTGAGATTTTATTATATTCAAAATATAAATTCTGTTATTCACATCTAATGTGTTTATCTCAGTATCATCTTTATATAATAAAACACTTAGTGTTCTAGAATATAAAGGTTTATCCAGAATGGATTAAACACTGATATAGAGATAATGTCTCTAGTCAAACTAGTTACATTATAACAGTTCCTAATTTAAGTACATACCCAAAGGGTAGTTCCTAACTTAGGTATCTACGGTCGAAACAGCGACTTTCGTCCCGTTCCGATTCGCAGAGAAATCTCGGCTTGAAGTCAGTATCCAGCTCATAGCGGATTCTGAACATCAATACATATATTTTAATGTACCACACTAAGTATTTAAAATCTAATTTTAATACTAGTAGTGAACTAACTTTGACAAATTTTTAAAGTCAGGGCCTCGCCCTTTCTTTAATTCCTTCGTGTCTTCCATATCCAAATGGTAGTCACTTTGGGATATGTCAATTATCTTTTCAATATTTCACAAACCTTGGCCAAGCCTTGGGTTTCGGAATATCGAAACGATGTGCACCTTGTGCAACACGCCCAATTGCAAACTTTGACTTTTCACCTCTAGAATAGTCAAATCAATTCTCTAAGAATTATTAATTGCAATTTAATAATTTTAAATCTAAAGATAGATTTATGATAAGTATATTAATTAAGCACTAAAGTCATCGTCACATAAATCTTCCAAGATTTTATGCTCTACTTATTTGTTAATTAGGCCTAGATATAACAAGTTATTTTATCCAATAAAGTAACCTATTATGAATTCCCAATAAAATTAAATCATTTAAAACATTTAATCCAAGGATTATATATTTTAAATATTCAACTTTTCAATTCTTTCTTGATTTCAATAGTCCAACTATTTAATCAATTTAATAAGGTACTATTTATTATAATGATTACAATAACCAATTATTTAACAACTATAATTTTAATATTGATTACTATAATCTAATTATAAAATCAACTATCATTAATTCAATTATATTGATTACTATAATCCAATTATAAAATCAACTATCTATTGAATGAGTTTATATATAGTCCAACTATATATTTTTAAAACAACATAAAATATTAGTCCAACTAATACTTTTGATTAATATGACGAGTAAATAAAATTAGATGAGCGCGTTAGCGTAGTATTCGAACGAATGTTGCAAATTCAATACTTGCCTCCCACTATTTTTCGTCGAGCCTCTACCCTCTGTCGAGTACTCGGGAAACCGTGTTTCCTAGTGGGCTAGGATCCCGTTAAATATCACACAATCTTGACTTTGGCCAACAAATTGTATGATAATTAACTAGGTAGATCTCGAAGATCAATTGGATCTCATCCAACTCCTAGATCCAGTAGGTGGACATCCAAGTCCCAAGCATATATCTTATATATGCCTATATATCGAATATATACCCTAACCTTTTTCCTCTGAATCAAAGGCCTTGGATTTGGCACAACAAACCTAGTGATCCCAGTCAAGCGCGGACCCATTGACATGGAAGCTTCGTAATCAATGTCAATGGACAAGAAGTGGTCTTGACTTTGGCCAACAAACCACAACTGGACACGACACCGATATGGAACAAAGCCTCGTGATTAAAACACATCTTCGACGGACAAGGGCTTGACTTTGGCCAACAACCCCTGCCAATCTCGGATCTTGAGTAAGAATCCTCAATGGAAGGAAAATAAACGCTTGATATTTAACGAGGGTTTTTCGCGTGCAAATTGGCTACCAATTTAATTATCTTTGTTAAGGTCTCATCATCATACACCCTTAAACATGCATTCTAAACACATAATAAAGCGAGTATGAAATAAATAATAATGATATGCGGATGGATACTTTACACATTGATCCTAGATCAAATCTCTCCCTTTCACTCAAGCTAGCACTTTTATTCTTCTACCCGTTACACTACACTTCTAAAGAAACCTCATTTACATGGAGGGGAATAGGTGAGAAGAGAATACAAAGAGAAGAGGTGATAAGGCTGGACACGCAGGTCCAATTTAATAAATCGAATTTACAACAATTCCAAAAATGTCCCACCCATCTAATATCCATCCGATCTAGACATTATTCATTCAACACAACCACGTATTCACACACATAAACATGCTATCAATCAATCTAATCAAATTAATTAATCTGATAATTAAGTGATCATCCAATGTTCAAACAACGATTTGATTTGTTCGAGTCAAACTCGTTTTTGCGAATAAGTACTCAAAGTACGAATTCTTGAATTAAATTAAACTACATCATTAAATCAAATTTAACATGTACTTAATACTAATTCACTATTCAATTCCAAATTAAACATTACACTTTATTTATAAACCTTTTACGATTTAAATTCCAAATTTAATCGTAACGCGTCTCAAAGACCGATTAACGTCCAACGTCAATTCAATTAAGGTCCAATGGGCTTTTAATTGATTTCTTAAGGCGTGGACTTTTGGTCAACTCGGGTCAAACCGAAACCAAAGTCCAATCCGGGATTTACCCCATAAGCCCATAAATCAATCTTGGCCCATTAGGCCCAATTGAACTTTAAAGGTTCATTAAGTCGCATTTGGGCTTAACGGAAGTGGTTTTGGGCCCAATTGGATCCAATCCATTTGGCCTAAACCCAACTTGATAAAATCAAGCCCAATAGGCCCAAATACAACATTAGAAGCCCAAATCCAATTTAAGCCTAAATAATTAAATTTCATGAATCCAATTCCGCAATTTAATTACCTAAAGTGCATTATATGATTAATCAACTAAATCAATATTTCCAAAACATCAAATTAGTCCAATTAATCATACTCAATTCATTATTATATGTCCACACACACAAATTGAAAAATCAAACCCATTACATGCTTTTAATGCTCTCGGCCAAGGAAGGTAATTTGTCCGATTTGAATTCAATCCAATTAATTCCACAATCGACATCGAATTAACTTCCCGAATGATTTCATACACATACAATGTTCATAAAATCAAAAATCCAAGACATTAGGGGCATACACCAATTCGGCCAACATGAGAATTTTGGGGATTTATGTTCAATTCAAAAGTACAATCCAATTGACCATAAATTAACATCATCCTACATGATTCTAACTCATCAAAATGAACAAAAACAAAAATTCCCAGAATCCAAAAATCATCCACACATTCGGCCAAGAGGAAATAATGGGGGGGAGAAATTGTTCTAAACATTTTTCTTGAAATTGATCAAATCAATCTTTAATACAACACATTAAAACATGCTCAATCATCCAATTTCATAAATCATGCTCAAATCCAAAATACCCAATTTTAAGCCCTACATTTTTCATGCTTGAACCTAAGCTCTTGATGCCATTGTTGGTTATTATCTAGGTCCCAGATCAAAAACAAGCAATGAAAACAATGCGTGAATACATCAACGGAGGTAGCGGAATACTCACATGATCGGTTGAGTCGATTTGAAGACGAACAAAGCCCAAAATGCTCACTATTTTGGCGCCACTGCCTGTGCAGAATTCTTCACTGGTTTGGGAGTTTCGGATCTCATTTCGAAGCTCTAAACTCCGTCGGATGAGTCCCGCCTCATGGGTGTGAACTCCCTACCACCTTCGCAAGACTCGTAAGTGTGCTAGCATTGAATTTTCACCATGAAAACCCACTATTGGCTTCCCTTGTCCATGCCATTTTAGCTTTAAAAACAGTCCACATTTTGTGGTTTGGCGGTGAGAAGAAGAGAAAGAAAATGGAGAGAAAGAAATGTGTGTATTAAGTTGTAAATGAAATGCATTTCCAATATATCTTATATACTTGTGTGAAATTCACTTTAATTTCACTTGCATTTGCCTTTAATTTGAATTTCAAAAGTCAAAAAAGGTAAACACTTGCACATCAATTACACATCTTGTCCATCACTATTCATATCACCTTTATTAAAGTGACATGTTGTCAATCACTCAATCACTCAAAGTGACAAGTGATTTGACGCTTGATGCGACTGATTGATTTGACGCTTATGCGACTTGCGTTGTCGCACTCGAATTCGAAATACGAATGCGCTCGCAATCACACTCGGGCTCGGGTTCGTTAATTCCAAATTAACGATTTTTCCTTCGCGTCGTAATTAAATGATTACGCCTAGCGAATTCACTATTCACGTCGCTAACGAATTAATTCTAAATTAATTCGTTCGCCCGAATTAAAATCTAATTTTAATTCTGCGTCGAAATCTAATTTCATTTAATATATCGAATATATTAATTTACCGATTAATTCCAAATTAATCGTTATCTCTCTCTAGACGATATTTTATCCTAGATAAAATATCTCCGTAATTAATCCTAGATTAATTTTCTCTCTCTTCTATATAATCCCAGATTATTCAAGAGTGCGAGTTGTGCGTCATCGGTGGATTATCGGGAAGCGACCCATGAGATCCCCGGATAAGTTGGCAGTAAATACGGTCGTCGGAGTATCCGAATCGTACGTACCAAGTACTACGTATATACCGATTTACGAGACAAGGTCGACTCCTAGCAAAGCACCAAGTCTTCCCAATTCTCCGGACATATCCATTTAAGAATATTAAGATATGTATCAAGCGTAGTATACCAATGTATTGTGTGTATTGGCCCAGTATCGGATAGTCACGTGCTAGGGCTGGGGCTGGATAAGTGTCTACCCCCGTCCGAAGCACATATCGGATGCCTGGTAACATAGTCTCTATAATCGGATATTCATGACCTAGTCACAATATCCCGAATGGTTTGCGTAACACTCAAGAGCACTAGTACCGTATCCTGCGTGACATCATCTCCAATATGACTGAAGTGATACTTCCGTCTTGACATCACACCCAATACACTACGACTCTCTGATAAACCCAGAAGTGGTGTACGCAGAACCGGTTAAAGCCATGTACCCCCAAGACCAAAGTCTATCGATTATCGTAAGTATTAGCGATGCAAGTCTCAGGTTAAGACTATACACACCTACCTTGATTTCGGCCTCCCATAGACACATAGTCATAATACCAATGGGATTCCGATGGGTCTATCCAGAGCGAAGCTGTTTCCCGTACCATCGGTGAAACACGACCTTCTATCGCACTTGCATAAGTATCCAATACTTATATATATGAGAACTATGTCGTTGTGCCCTCACAACGCACACAAGTGCAATACTAGCCTATTCCGCATTATCGATGTCCAGTCTCGATAATACTCCGGCTAGGGATATTTAATGATTAATCCTTCGGGGACTGATATTGTCTCATATCATTCTCAGTCCAGGAACTAATCATAGGGACCTCTCTTCATTTATATATCTATGGTGATCTAATCACAAATGATGAGAGTGCAATTTCCTTGTCACATAGTTAATTTGCTACAACAACACAATGATCTGTGCAAATAGTGACGCTATGGGTCATTTTGTCCAACAGTTTCTGGAAGACCACTCAGTAATTGCTCAAGAATGGATCTCTTTATAGTCAAATAACACATGTGATTTGACTTATGTCATACTGATGCAACTGCTTCTCCGTATCATTACTGGAACAATTATATATCAGTTGGCTTAGAAGTAGTCATAGCAAGATCAATATCTGCTAATTCGATAGCCAACTGCACATCTCTCTTCCAAAATTGGAGCCAATTAACATCTCTATAGTGACAGTGTTGTTGTTAACTGAAAAAGAAATAACAATGCAATTCTTTAGTTTACGCACAACACAAGATAATAAATAATACTCGAAGTCATAAAAGAGTATTATACCAAGAATTTTAGCACATCACTGTATAAACACCTTTGGGAAGAATATACAATATGTAATTAAAAGTTCTTCATATAAGACGATTCGGAAACTTATCCAATCCATGCTGCAAGTTTACCACATTTGGGTGTATAAACCACTCAGACTAGTTCATTCTCAACCATATGTCTCATATGTAACATTTCTAAAATTTAATATACAATCCACATCTTCGGATAGAAGACTGTACATCAAAAATAGAAACATCCCTCAAACATGCGAGACCGTCATCACTTAAAAGATTCAGTGAAAATGTCACTTTGGTGGATACAATTTCACTAAACTCATAAGTGATTCTCACATAGGGATACATTTTATATTATCTGAAAACCCTTAATAATGTAATTTTATTCTTTTGGGGCTGAATTGTCCATAAAATTACATTCATGAATATTGTGACAAAATTTATAAGATAAATTAATTCTTTATATTTATCTCTGTGTCACAAATAAATTAATTGTTTTGAAATTTTCTTTATGAGAGGCAATTAAATCTTTCTAACAAATGATAATTTTTATATCCATGTATAAATAAACTGATGAGTGAGATAAATAATTTATATCTTAAATTATCATAAATAATTAATTATGACTTTATATTTAAATTTTGAGAAAAAACTGAAGTTAAAACGAACTCCAGGGAGCACATTATAATAATGAGGGGCCTTTATGCTATTTATCGAGGGTATGACTGAAATCTGTCCAAAAATAAGCTTGCGCACCCGTGTAGCGCACGCGCCGACAGCTTCTTCAAGAAGCCGTCGGCAGCCCCATAATCATGATCATTTTTTTTTATTTGTTGGCTGCCTTAACGAAAGCAGCAACAATAATTCCTTCAATTTGTTGGCTGCCAGCAGCAGCAGCAAAAAAAAAATAATATAATAAATATATATATATATATATATCTATATATATATATATATAATAAAAAATTTGCTCCCCAATTTCAGATCCATATTTCTTTTTTGCAAAATTCAGTATTACAAAAATCCCAAAATCCGTAGATCAAATTAATAATTAATCCAATAACCTTTATGTGCTTAAAAAATGGATCAATAATAACAATCATTAATAGATCAACATATCAAAATAAATATGGATTCAAAAAATTCATCCGAAAAATTCATTAGATTTTTCTTTAACTTTTTGAAAAATCCATAAATTCTAATATTATGATCATGCTCTAATACCACATATTAGGATTATTTTGCAACAAGACATTATCACAAGAACTTATAATACAATTAAAATTAATCGGATGATTTAGAGAGCATACCTGATTTTAAATCCATGGATGCAGCAGAAAAATTGATAGATCTGTTATATATTTACACTGAATAGATCACATTCTTCTTCCTTCTTCTTGATGGTGAGAAGCTTACTCTTGACTATAAGCTTACTTATACCTTTAGCGTTATATTATTTTTTCTTCATGAAAACTTATGCTTTCTTATCTTTAATTTTCTCAACTTCTCGTCAGTGGTTTCCAAAGCATCCATGATGCTTTATATTATCATTATCTACTCTGTCATGTGCATAATCAATTATTAAAGAAGAGAGATAGAGATAAATATATCATTAATCTATGAAGTGTAATTGGCTCACCCATTAAAAGCCCAAAAAATCTTCAAATCCCGCTCTAATATCCACACATTAATTAATATAGAGTCTAGCTTAGGGATGGTAAAATCCGAACTCAGACTCGAAATGTTTTTTACGTCCCGAGTCCGGATCCAGACCGGGAGATCCGGACCCAAGTAAACCCGATACGGGCCGTGTATACCCGAATTCGGATCCGGGATCCGCATTTTAATCTACTGTTCAGTCTATTCACCTTCAGTTTCAGCTTCTGTCACTGATTTCAGTTTCAAAACACATTTTATTCTTCTGAACTGAATTATTACCATATAATTTATAAGCAAATCACATGAGATAAATTACAAAACACATAAGAAAGCTTAAGTTTGACACCCCTAACTATGAACATGTAGAAGCCATATTACAAAAGAAAAATCTTTCAAATGAACTCCCAAACACCAGCAAAATGTAAACTTTTAATGATCAACTTCAAAACCTAGATCCATTCCTTAAAATTAAACAAAATCTAGAGATGATGCAGATGATGACGGATGCAAATGATTAGTTGATAAATGATGACTGATGAGGATGTGAGAACTGGGAAGTGAGAACTGAGAGTCTGAGAAGAGAGGGATGATTCAGATGAAGATGACGACTTGATGAGATGAAGATGATGTGATGATTCTGACGGTCGATGGAGCTGTGAGAGAAGATAAGATTAGGGAAATGAGAAGATGAAGATGATGTCTGAAATACTGAAATCGCAAATGTGAAGATAAGATTAGGGAATTTTAGGTGCATTTTTTTAAAATTAATCGGGTCCCGGGTATTCGGGTCTGGAATCATCCAGACCCGTATCCGGATTCGATTATGTCCGAGTCTTTAAAATAAGACCCCCGTCCACAAAAAAAAAAAAAAAAAAAAAAACTTGCGGATTCAAATCTTTCCGGACCTAGGTCTTCCGATCCGGGCCAGATCCATATCTTTTTGACACTCATAGTCCAGTCCACTTTATTAGATCTGAAAATTGGACTTCACAATTTCTATTAAAAAATCAATTATCTCAGCGCTTTATTAAAACTTATATCATAATTAATAAAAATCCATAATAATATTAGAATGAAATATTCTAACAATATTTCCAATATGCAAAGAACAAGGCTCTACGACCATCTGCTGTAGTCCCAACACCCGACCAAATTCTTGTATATCATCATTACCGCTACAAGAATCACTTTTTATCTCCTTTCTCAACTTGGACAAAAGTGCTTTGTCGATTGTAAATCTTTAACCATATATACCTAAATGTTGTCAGACTCGTAGCCAACATGCAAATTATCAAAGCGAGTCGGCTACTGCCTCAGCTACTAGCAGATTATTCCTGTGATCCATATCAATATGATCACAAAAACAGCCGAAAATGAGCATATAAGCATGCATATGCAGCAATGATAGAGCTGAAGCATTTCTTCTCTCCATCTTTTAACAGATATTTCAAGGATTCACAGTCGAACAACAGTTTTTATTTTTATTTTTATTTTTTATAATCTTCATTTTGACATGATATCCTAAAAGTTGCATTTTCCATAATATAACACTCAGATCATTGCAGTTCTGTAGTTTCCCTTGACCCCAAGAAGAGAGGTAAAAGCGACAATGGATACTGATCATCCAATAAATTAATCAACCCTTCAACGAGTACTTCTTCCCCGTAAAAGGCTGGAACTTTGGCTCCTCTTTCTTTTCAGGCTGCTCCTGTTTTTTCTCTTTTCCAGCTTCTGGCTGTACGGAACAAAGAACATGCAACTTAGCAGTTTGTACCAGCATTGTTTTTTAAACCGTTAGTTATAGGCTGAGGGATGCAAAGCAATTTGTTTCAGAAAACTGAAGGATGATAAAACTACAGTACCTTCGGTGTTTCCTTAGGACCAAGGCTTGGGTTTGATCCAAACACGAGCTTTCCCTGAGTCTGTCTTGCAGAATTTTGCGTACCAGACCCTGCAGATGGCTGTCCAGTACCATTAGTAGTGGCAGGTTGCTTGTCTTTGGACCCTGCGGATGAAACTGGAGGAGGCTGATATGTCAAGGGTTTCCCATCCAACCGTCTAGCTGCTCCAGTGAAAGGGCTGAATTTTGGTTCAGTCTCAACTGGCGCCTCTTCAGCTACATAACAAAAGAGACTGATCAATTGTAAAGAATGAATAACATATCTTATTGCATTTCTCCACCAATTACGCATACATTCAAGGAGTTTCCATACTTGCAATAAGTCTCATCACATGATAACTCTTTCCTGACTTTTTCCTAAAAGGTTTATTAAGATCCACGGTCTGCACAAAGTGGTTTTATTTAACTGTAGTAACAACCCTATAGTGAATAAAAACATTCCTTTTGGAATCGGCTTAGACACAAAAACCCACTTCCTCAAAGAGAACAATTCAAATTCGGAAAAAAGGAAGGTATATAAAAATTATCACCTGGTGCCACTGTCTTACTTGAAGCAGATGCAATAGGTTTTTCAGGTTCTTTGTAATCCAGAGGAGGTGCAAAATCCACCTCACAATCCGTCTCAATGATGCTTATTGCATTTGAAGGTTTTGTCTCTATAATGTCAATGTAATATTTCTTATTGTTGTACGCCACCATGATACTGTCCCCAGTGGTCAAGCAGGAATAATTCCTTAATGTCGTCTCCAAGCTGCATGAGAAAGGATAAATGATAAGCAGGATAGCTATCATTCATATAATATAAAGGAATGGGCAGATGCAGAGACATCAAAATTAGGTAAAAAAATTCAGCACCGTACACCAGAGAAACAATATATTTAAAAAAAAAAAAAAAAAACAAAACAAAAAAAAAAAAAAAAACAAAACAGGAACCAGACTTCAAAGAGCAGAATCAGAAGAGGAAAAAAATAAGGCTTTCACTTCAGGAGTCTCTTCTGTTCCACAGTCATCAAATCAGAGTACCATATATGTCTGACCCTATAGTCTATACAAATAATTGAACATAAAATGCAAGGACTCACATGGCTTTGGGATTAGAAATATCCAAAAAGTCCTTAGTGTGAGGTTGAAGTCTGACATATTTTCCCTTTGGAAGTGTCACATTTTTCACTCGCACTATATCTCCCTCTTGTAAAAGCAGGTTTTCCATCATCTAAATAATAATATTTTGAACCAAGATATCAGGAATCAATCGATTCAAAGATGTCTGTCAGTTAAAATGAAGTAAAGCATACTCCAAAAGTCCTATGCGAAAACACTCTTTTCAACACCTACCCAGTATGGCATATAGATCATGCCTTCCTCTGCAATGAACTCAAGAACTCCACAGTGGGAAACTCTCTCAGCAGCAGTATTTCGTAGCTCAAACAACATTGGATAATCAATATGCAAGGATGCTGCAAAATTTATCTAGAATTAGCATTTTAGATCCTAGGTCATGTATTGTGATAAAGGTAGATTGTAATAATAATCAAATCAAAACCCAAATAAACATGCAATAAATAATTACTAACCAAGGCGATCAAGGGCTGAAGGAGGCATTATAACTGAAAAACAGAAATTGGGAAGATCAGAAGGATAAATTAGGAAACAAAATACGTCTAAAAACTAAAGAACGTGAGTTGAAAGACTCACTTTTATCACCACTTTCTATTTGTGGCTGCACAATAGTTAAAAAAAAAGGAAATAAGAATCTTACAAATCAATTACAAGTCTAATAGAATCAATTAGAAACTAATAAAAATTTATTGATGATCCTTGGAACAATCCAAATGAGAATGAAAATAAAAATAAATAAAATAGAAAAGAGGCATCTTTTTAATCCAGAATAAGTCCTCTGAGAACATAGAAACAATTCCAAGCGCACATAGTTGTCACCAGACAAACCAGTAAATTCAACAGGCAAAAGATGAAAAGGGAATTTCTACCTTTTCAATAAAAGAAGCAGGGTAGCATCGGTAACTCTGCTCAAATGATGTCCCATGATATCCGTATCCGTCAAAAAACTGCAACATTGATGATGGCAATATTCATGATCTATAGGACATGCCAATGAAAAGCAGAAAATACTCAACTGCATGAAAAATTATATTCTTTAACTATCCACACAACCACTTTGATCATGTAGAAAACAAGAATTCTAAGTGGGATGCAGCTGCAAAATATGTGCTATTTAGCAGTATTTTGTTTCATCTGTATAAAGTCTCCACATTGAACCCCATTCCATACTCAAGAATGCAGAACGATATCTAAACATTACGTTTTATAGAAAGTGAAAATCAAGACAGTTTGGCTACTCATCCCATCTTATGAGGAATGAAAAGAATAAATAAACAACTGAATGAGGAGGCTAGGTACGCTGAGGGATTTATAACAGCATAACAACATTAAATGGCTTTAGCTAAAAGAGATTCATAAAACACAGTCAGAAACAATTAAAACTAATATTTTCTTATAAGCACTGACTCGATTGGGGTACAAGGGCAGCAGAATTTGGCGTACAACTCTTCTGTTTGAAGCTCACTAGGAATATTAACCCACAAAAATTAGATATTTACAAGTAAAACTCATTGAGCAGAGTGATTTAAATAAGTCAGCAGTTCAAAAACAACTAAAGGAAGGGAAGGGACGTTCAACCATGCAAGGACATAATACGAAAGGACATGATTTCCATGGGAACAAGAATCAACAAAGCTTCATACAACAAAGTAACAAATATATGTGTACCCATACATGTGCACATACAATCTCCAAGTCAATCAACTACGTAATTAGGGAAAACAAGCCTGATCATTAAATTGTAACACGTCACACCTACCAACTTATAACAATTACAATAAATTGGCAATCGTAAGCGAGGGCAAAGCATTGTGTTGGCTACACTGGGCAATAGCATGGACTGGTTTTGGGGAACAAAAATATTTTTATATATAACTCATTTTATGAAATAAATTACCTTTAACTCCCTCATAATCTATATAAATATTTAAGAACATAGAATTTATAGTAAATTTATTTATACTCTTATTTCTTAAATATTACTTTGTAAAAAGACCAAATTGATTTTGTGCTATTCCTTGCACATCTATAAATAAGATATTTGTCATCTACAGTCCCTATAATTATTCTCTTAACATTTATTTGGAAAGTAAAAAACTCAGTGTTCTAAAAAACGGCACACACACCGCTTAGGCACTCTAGGGAGTGCCTGGCATCACCGATTTCCAGCAAAACAGTTGTGCTTCATAGAAAAATGTAGATCTACGACAAATAACTGCTCTGATCGACGCGTGGATGGTGCAGTTGTGACGGCTGGCACCTTCTGATCATGACTGACTGGCGTGTGCTGATCGGCAGCCGTTGACCGCTGTTGACCGTTACCGGGATTTGAATATCTAACCTGCCGACGCCGGTTTTTACCCTCTAACCTTAACCCTAACCCTAATTTTACAAAATAAACTCTCTATCTCATAAATTTCAAAAAAACCCCAATTTTACTTACATAAACCCTAATTTCTAATAAACTCCTAATTACTTCAAATATTATTGGTTTCTCAACAAATTGACAATATAGAAACCTTCCCTATCACTTAAAAAACATTTTTCTATGATTAATTTGTCTAAATTTTCCCAAAATTGGGAATCCCCAAATTTACCTAAATTTTGAACTCTCTGCTGGTCGAGGAATTGTCTAGGCCCAGCGTGGACAACATTTAGGCACTAGGTTGTCGTCCGATTAGCGCCTAGCGCGTTTTAAAATATTGAAAAAACTACAATTATGAGATACAATGTGGGTACTTATGAAACTTCTAATTCTCAATCTAAAATACTTTTTCCCTAATTTCTATGCAGTTACATATATATCCCATAATTCTAAACTTCGAAAAGAAAAATAGGGCAAGTCATCAATAAATGTTGAATGATTATAATTTCTCTATAAGAGACCACCTAACTAATGTTTTCACATATTCTTGTTTATATAATCATGCACGGTGATGTTAAAAGCACAAGGCGCATTAAAACACAAAGGGTCTTGGAGCCTAGGCACACGCCTCAGGGAGCAAGGCACGGGCTTGATGAATGTGAGGAGCAAGGCACGTGCCTGATGAATGTGAGGAGCAAGGCACATGCCTGATGAATGTGAGGAGCAAGGCACGTCCCTGATGAATGTGAGGAGCAAGGCACGTCCCTGATGAATGTGAGGCGCAAGGCACGACGAAAAACTCTATCTTAGACAAGGTTGTTAAAGGCGAGAGGCGCATCGAGGCGATCAGAGCCAGAAAGCCAGGCGCGAGGCGAGGGGCGAGAGGCGCACGCCTCACAGACACGAGGCGCACGTCTATTAATAATAATTTTAAATTTGTAATATATGCATCATTTACTTGTAAATGTAAAAAAAATAATAAATAAATAGCTATATTTTCATATATAGTCTACTTTATATTAAATCTACTCTGTCAAATTCATAATACTTGACAAAAAATATTTTCACCAATAGGATAACACAAGTCAATCATATGGTGAATAGTTGCATAGATCAAAATCCTTGTGGCCTCAAAGGCATACATATTCATAAAGATTGAAAAGATCAACCATAATCAATAACTAAACCATTAATCATATGGTAAACAAATTGCCAGTACAGCTTTATTTCGGACCTCACTCCTTTACAGATGCCAATATGTCAACAAACGAAAGTTAACAGTGTCATCAAATCCAAGATATTGTGAATAGCATGCCTTAACAACATAACCAGAATGTCACAAACTATTGTTTTAAATAGGGATATCGGACTGAGTTTGCGCGTTTCCAGCAGCCATCGATGACATCTCCAACCATAGGCGCTGGAGCGTGAACAACACGCGCCACCACCTTTGGTCATCATTCGACGAATGCTCTACTCCACCGTGAACAGGCACTCTTGGCCAACCAATCTCCATTGTTAATGCATCGATCTGATGAGCCACCATTGGTCGTAGATTTGAATTTTTCCGAGTTGGACTTGGAATTTAGGGTTTTGGGTCGACTATTCAGTTCTTCAATTTATGGCGCCTGGCGCACCTTCATCAGGAACACGCCTGGCGCACCTTCATCAGGAACGCGCCTCGCCGAAGGTCACCTCAGTTAACCCTCCACCAGGTGAGGCAGTCAGCACATCCGCCTTGGGCGCACCTCACCCGTTCTGGACTCCACTAAATATCTTAAGAATCCAGGGGAATGGAATATTCAGATACTTACGATTAAGCGAACTCCCCTAATGGCCAAGTCTTATTCCCTGTCTTTAATTCCCTCTTTCTATAAACCCAACTGTCCTTTGACATCACTGATCATGCCTCATATTAGATGTAGATTTTTTATTAAAAAAAATAATATGTATATTTTCATTTACTTAATGCAACTTTCCTTCTTCAAAATAACTTCTTCTCATATCTTAATCTTGAGAAATTTCAAGTTAATGAATTATCAAGTAAGGTAAAAAATTCCCACTATGCCCTGAATTGATGGTCATGAAAGTCGCATAGCAGTGCCTAGTTTTACTTGCAAATGCAGAATAAAAATATTCATACTCACAGATATACATTAGCAGGAGCACATCATCATATCTAATACATATTAATCTCAAATTTAGAACAAAAATAATAAGAAACTACTAATCGTGACTATTATCATGAATCAATTGAACTTTATATTTAAACACTATATCAAAAATAAAAATAAAAAAATATACCATTTTTACTGTGAATGAATATTCAAACCAAGATAATGGACCTTTCAGCTTCCTACAAAAAGAACAAAACACTCGACTTAATCTACAAACAAATTTTTATCAAAAAGAAAAAAAATCGCAAAACGAGCTAATTACTTGGAAACTGACAGAAGAAAATTGAAAATATTGCATTCGCTTAAATGTTTATAAATTTTATTTACGGAATTTTTTCGGCATAATAAGTTGGATTAAAAAAAGTTAGTGAATAATTGAAATTTAGAACACAAGTAATATGCGTAACCAAGTAAATCGAGACGTGATAAAGAAATAAACTGTAATTTAACGAAATTTATGAGGGTGAATTGTAATTTTACCGAACCAGAGAGACGGACGGAAACTGTGATGTTCTAGAGCTTGATCTGAGATGAATAGAGACGAGAGAAGGTGCCTTGATGGATTGATTGCTTGTTGGGATTGCTTGGGCTAAGATGCGCTCCAAAGTGTATTGTTCACGACACGTTTCTGTTCGACACGTGTATTATGATTCCTTGGGCCTTGTGACTTGGGCTTTTGAGTTTAGTTCATTTCTTAAGCCTTACGTTTAGCATATTTAAAAAAAAAAAGTGACATTCCTTAATAGACTTAAATCTTTACCATATCTCACATTATTTAAAGATAATAATCTTATTTTAATATCTTCTTATAAATAAATAACAATTATTATAATTCACAAAGAATAAAATCTATAATTTTTATTTTCTCTTTTATAACACGTGAATTGTCGACTTGCCGTAACTCTTATTCAAATTCAACAAGGCCCGAAGCCTTTGTTTTGCTACTTGGATTTGATGATAATGATTTTGTTTAAAACCAAATAAGGGAATCTCCATCAACTTCAACCTGATAGTATGCATGTGGCTCATCATGATTTGTGAATGAATTTGATGATTATCATCATTACGCCCCCAAAATATTGTGGTTCAATAGTCTTTGAATCCAAATTCTTATTAATTTTAATATTACAACCTGAAGTTTTAAAGTATAAATAAATAAGAATCTAAAATTCTAATTTCGATTTTAAAATTAGAACCGGTAGAGTTCTAATTCACTATGTTATGTTTTTATTGTTATTAATTTAATATCTTAATTGTTTTTATTAGTATACTTTGTTATTAACATTAAATTGGACCCTCCAATTTAGAAAATGAGTTTATTTTTCATGATTATGACAATATATAAGAGATAAATTAGAACCTGAAGTTTTAAACTCATTAATAATCTTTAAATTAAAATTTGAAGTTCTAAATTTACAAAATAATTATAGAATCTAAAATTCTAAATTTACGTTACAATTAAAGAACCCAAGATTTTAACCTGGAACAATCCGAAATTCTTTATTTAAACTATTACAAGTTTTTCAGGGATAAAGGATAAAAAATTTCAAGATTACTACTGGAAATTTCTGGAAGAAAAGTTATGGGATTAATAAAATTGCACGAAGCTGGTGAAATTAAAATTTTGGTGGCCTGAATAGAATATTTCTGAACTTTAGTGGACAATGGGCTATGGACATGTGCTTGAAGGGCCTAAGATGTTACATGATAATGGAACAAACTAATAAGCACATTAAAGCATGATTTTGACCAAAATTAAGTGCAAATTAAATTAAAAATTTTACCGCCAATTGCCGACTAACATGTTCCATCATTTCACTGCTTGCATTGACGTGAGAATAAGGAAGAAAATAATCTTGCTGGATTCAAGGCAATGAGACAGAACATTAAAGAGTTAATACAAGTTAGGAAGTGTGGATTTGAGCAAGAATTAAGTGTTTTATATCCAATTTTTATAATTTAAGTTTAGCTGTGGTGATGAAATATGTTGTTGTGATTATTATGGAGTTGAGTTTGGGTGAGAAATGATTAGGAAAATGATGAGGTTGTGTTGTGAATAATTAATAAAACCCTAGATATCATATAAATCAATGAATTATTTTTTGGTGTATTGGTGATGATATAAATAAGAAGTTGGTGTGATAGATGTAGTTGATGATGAATTTGATGGTTGTTTTTCGTTTCAAGATTAATTTGGGAAAAATCACTTATCGAACAAACTTCCTCCAATTAGTGAATTTGTTTGGTTTGTTGGGAACAAAATGCAAACTTAGCAGGTAGAAAGAAAACACACAGATAAAAAAATAATTTAACGTGGTTAGGTGGAATGAATCTAACCTACGTCCACAGGCACAAAGGAAAATGAAGCTTTTATTACTGGCTCGGGTTTGACCGGCCTCTTTTCTTTATTTAGCTCGATATTATTTTCTCTCTATTACAAGTTACAAGTGCTAGTGAATAAAATTGATCAACTTTTTACAATGAACTCTCAACCTCTTTATATACTAAGTCGAATTAAACTGTTACGCCAACTTCGCGTCAACCAAGTTGCTAAACAATTATTGCATACGCACTCTTCCCCAATTACCCTATGGATAATAGTGCAGCCGCCTGACACCTCTACGACCTCCTGACAGAGCTACTCTTTGCCACTCTAATCTCATTAAACCACATTACTTTAGGTAACTGCTACACGCTACGCCACAGTTTCAGCCTGTATTCTAACCACTCCTATGCAATAACGTGTGGCAGTCAATAAACTTGCAGTCCTGCTCCATCCCATCAGACCTTTTGGAAGATACAAGTTCCCATGTAGGGCTTACGTCATCCAAACTTGAACATAACGCCATTATCCCGACCTGCCTCATCGGGTAGGCAAACTGAAACTATTGATGCTATGTCATGTTGAATCACAAGGTCGGGTCATGCATCAAATGAACATCTTTCTCTGAACATTTTCCACCTCGGGTCGGGCTTCAGGCGCAAACTAACTCTGACCTTCTTATCGGTTCGGATGCCTATGCCTATTGGGTCTGGGCCAATTGTTCGGGAAGTGAAAATCTCTTTTATACCTTCTTCAAACTTATGCTTTTCTCGGGTCAGGAAATCACCATCAATATTTGTCCCCTAGTTCTCGGTATCATCGAGTCTGCGAGTTGGTGCCGAGAACTATAATGGTATGGTGCCCCTTTTACGTTGGTGTTCAGCCCTAATTAAGTCTATAATTTGAAAGTCCCCCCACCTCAAAACGGGTTCCCCGAGCACAAGCCTTGGTGCTCCCAGTGAAGATTCGTATTGGGCCCATAATCCAGATCCAACACCTCTACTTCTGATCCATAGCTTGACTATCTCTTCCACCAGGCCCTCTCTAACAAAAAATATTGACCTGAACTAACCCAAGTCTGTTTATCCTTTGGCTTCTCCGCTTAAAAAGGCTTATCTTATGTCATCTTAGGCTGATGTACGCTCTCGACTTACTGTGATCCGGGTAGTGAACGATATGTAAATGAAGATAATGAGGCCTCAGTGAGACGTAACCCGAAATCGAGTCGGTGCAACAACTTACCACAAGGGAATGTATCCTCATTGTGCCACCAACACTTAGCCATGGGGGAAAAACTCCAACCCCATGCCAACAAACATAATAAGGCCTCAGTGGGACGTAACTCAACCTCGAGCCGATGCAAAAACTTGGCCACAAGAGAATGTACCCTTCTTGTGCCACCAACACTTGGCCATGGGGGAAAACTCCAACCCCATGCCAATAAGCATAATAAGGTCTCGGTGAGACATAACCCGACCCCGAGCCAATCTGATAAAGAGAGGCCTTGAGGGAAAGATTCCGACCAAAATCTATCTAAGTCACTTGGCCGCAAGGGAATGATCCCTCTTTGCGCCAACACACAATAATAGGACCTCGACGAGACGTAACCTAGCCCCAAGCCATCAGGCAAACTGGCCACAAGGGAATGCACCCTCCTTGTGCCACCAATATGGCCTCGACGGAACGAATGCAGCCCCGAGCCATCAAACAACTATGGCCTATGCGGAACGAATGCAGCCACGAGCCATCAGACAAACTGACTATAAAAGAATGTATCATTCTTGCACCATCAGCATGGCCTCGGCGGAATGAATGTACCCCCGAGCCATCAAAATTTTTTCCAAGATTTAACCGCGATGGAAGATTTCAACCTCCAGAAATCACTATGGAGACTAAAAATGGCGTCCCACTTCAAGTCGTCCATCAAAAATAAAACTAAATAAAAAAAACAAGACAAAACAAAATGAAGGTGATATATCACATACCCTGTGCAGACCCAAAAGAAACAACAATGGAGCTTGAGACAACGTCCTGCCCCATGATACCCAAAATAATAATTTTGAACCTTGCAGTTTAACATCCCGAAGAATCGAGCTACAGATCAAGGGGTGGCCAACGCCATTAGACTCTCCCCATGCTCATACGGATCCGAAATGGGATGGCCAATGCCACATGGGCATTCTCCCTCCCCGTGCTAGGCATATCCGGAGGCTACAAATGTCACAGGGGCCCGTGGACCTTCATCGTGCTATGTACCTCTAAGATTGGGCGGCAAAATCCACGGAGGCCCATGAGCCTTCCTCGTGCTATGCAAACCCAGAGGTACCGTAGTACCGAAACCATTAACCACCCAAACGTGCTATGATTACCTTGAGGCACCAAACGCACGCCGACTCATTCACCGAGTGTGTTATGGATACCGAGGCTCCAAACGCCACGCAGGTCCTTACGCTTAAGTTCCTCAAATGTGCAAGTCATTGAGTAGTGATGTTCCGCCCCGAAGGTTTGATAATGATACTAGGGATTGGTGTGTCGCAGGGGGTTTGCGCTTTCTTCACATGTCTTTCACCCTTCATGTATCCCGACCATGAGTATCTCACAAGAATATTAAACATGCATTTCCCATCCAAATAATAAACAAGAAAAACGAACAAGTTTTTATTTAAAGGGGAAAGTCTTATTAATATTCGAGGGATCTACTACCCTTCTTACAACTCTTTGAGGGTCATTCTAAGAGAGACTTTATTGGAAGTTCCTCTGTCATATTTCTGGGCAATCCTTAGCAATGCCTTTCCGACCCGATCTCTTCCTGAACAATTCTTGATAACGTTCTTCTGAACTGAGCTCTTCCTGAACAATTCTTGACAACATTCTTATGAAATGAGATCTTCCTGAACAATTCTTGACAAGTGCAGCTTACGAGTTTGATCGGGGGCTTCCGACTTGTATCTTCTTGTGACCACTCTTTCAAGTGTATGTGACTGTGCCTCGGCTTTGCGAGAGAGTGGAAGAAGTCATCTTCATGACTTTAGACCACCAACCTTATAGTTGATTACTTCTCCTCCTATTCCCACTTGTGGATTGTGGGAACACACAGCTACCTGGGCGACGCGATGCTGTTCCTAGGCTCGCGGCCTAGTTGGGAGTACGGAGTAGCCACGAGGGACTAAACGGAGAGTAATGGAGTCGCCACCCAGTGTGAACCGGGAAATGAGATTTAAGGCCGCACTCACCCCTCGCAAAGGAAGACCTCAAACCGTTGGGTTCGGAATGGTCCCTTACTTATGTCACTTGTAATAAAAGGATTTATGTAATAATTTAACCAGGCTTAAATAACATTTATTTCCAAAAATATTATGCTTCTAAATTCATATGCATACATCAACAAGTTCATCACAACATGCAACATCACATGGCAATCTCATGAACATATTTCAATCCTATGATATGGAAAACTAAGAAAAACCTAATCATGCTTGAGTACTATCTCATGAACCTATTAACCAAATAACATGCTAACAGCCTAATCATGCTTGAATACAATCCCAAGAACACATAGAATGGATAAATGCAGGAATACAAATAATACGGTTGGCTATATAACACAAGAAAGATCAACCAAGAGGCAATTATGCATGAATATGATAAGACAGACTCAGTTCAGTGTGTGCGCGTTCGTGTAGCGTTCGTAAACGCGTTCGAACGGTAAACAGAAGGTTCGCGTTCGTATGGCGTTTGATAACGCGTTCGAACGGAAATGAGACAGAATGCTCGCGTTCGTATATCATTTGATAACGCGTTCGAACGGAAATGAAACAGAATGCTCGCGTTCGTATGGCGTTTGATAACGCGTTCGAACGGAAATGAAACAGAATGCTCGCGTTCGTCTGGCGTTCGTGAACGCGTTCGAACGGAAATGAGACCTGATGCATGATAAGGCAAAAATGCATGCGCGTTCGAGTTGCGTTCGTAAACGCGTTCGAACGGGAACAGACCTGATGCATGAAATGGGACGCATATATAAACCACAAGATAAAGGGGGCGTGACGAAGTACTGCCGTAAAGGTGGCCTTTTGGGGGCTCTTGATCTCTCAAAGAGAGGACCTTTAGACCAACATACTAAGCCCATGCACGTCATATCACATCATGCATACAAACATAAAGACAATCATATTCAACTAAGTATGTCCGATTGAACGTGTCTTGCATCCAACCGAACACACATCAACCGGCGCGGCAAAGCATCGTGGTAAAGGGATTTAACCCCTCCCCATAGGGGATCTTTCATTCCACTTACTAAGCCCATGCACTCGATTATATCATACACAAATAACGACATACAGAATTTAAATAACAAGAAATAGATAAACCAGAGCAACACAAAACAAGAGAAGGTGCCGTTTACTCAAGTGATACGTGGAGTTTTATCCCAAGTACAGACCGCACTACCGTCCATTCGGATTCGGCTACGGAATTTACGTCTGGGTTTCCATCCTATATACCACAAGAGACGATACTCTTCCATTTCATTCAAGCCACAACATGCATCCATAAACGACTCTCATGCGAATAAAATTCAATAATAAAAGAAACGAATATGAACTAATGAAAAAGTGCCCTCAGGTCTAACCTTTTAAGTCGTCTCTCGGACTCGCGTTTCACGAAGTTCGGAAGGGGTAAAGCTCCGCAACTCTTCCGGTTCACTAGTTCACTGCTCTCGTTCGTTGTCTTACTATTTTGGGTCGTCGTCCTCCGTCTTTTGCTGCTGTTTTGACTCCGATTCGCTGTCGCTGCTACTGTTTTGCTACTGTATTTTAGTTACTGTTTTTGGGATGTTTTGGCTACTGTTTTTGGTAATTTAGGGGACTGTTTTGGTGTGTGTTTAGGGCTGCCGTTTGGGACTGATTTCAGGGGTAGTTTCGGTGCTGTTAGGGGCTGATTTCAAGGGTTAGGGGGTGCTGTGTGTTGTTCTTGTTAAGTTGGTGAGGGAATGGTTGTTGTGTGTGTTGTTTGTGTTTTGTATGTGAGCTAGGGGAAAAGGGTTGGAGATTCTTTTCTTCTCTTTTCTGTAATGGGCGTGAACTCTAGAGAGTGGAGAGAGGAGGCGTTTTTGTGTGAATGAGCTAGCTAGCCTTGAGAAGGTTGGTGAATGGTTCTTTTTATAGGCAAAGGGTTAGGCTTGACAAGGAAAGGGATTTGTGTATTTAAAAAGGGATATGATTTGGTGTTGGACAAGGAAAGCAAGGGATTTGATTGGCTTGGATTAGGCATGTTGAATATTTGATTGGCTTGGATTAGGCATTTAGTTTGTTGATTGATTTTAATTAGGCATGCAATTTCTTTAATTTATGTAAGTATTTTATTTAATTTGGTATGTGATTTTTAGATTTGTTTTAATTTCACCATGTGTTAAATATGTGTTTTAAGTGGGCTTGGGCGTGTGGGCCAAGGTTTGGGCGAATTGGGCTTAATGTGAGGCTAGCAGCAAAACCAGAATTACCGACACCGTTCGAACGCTTACTCGAACGTAGCACGAACGCCCGCAATCTGTTTGACGTTCGAACGTATACACGAACGTAGCACCGACGAAAACAGTGAACCTTGTTTATTCTGAATTCCCCTTCCGATGTCCGTTTTCCGTGACCTCCGTGACTTAAAAGGTAGTGTCTCCAAAATGAGACTCATCATAGGGACTTATGTGTAAAAATGAAGTGCCTACAGTCGCCCCCACTTTGATGGGACTTGTGTAATGTGCAACAGTGACAATCCTATCAAAGTTATGCAATGCATTTTCACTTACCTGGCTAGCCAACTGCCACTTGACTTTCCACGTGTTTGAGTTGATTTGGGTGGTGAGGTGTTGCGACCCCTGGTTCATTCCCGAACCGTGTTGTGATGTGGTCCATTCCCGAACCGTTACTGTAAGTGGTCCATTCTCGAACCGTTACTGTGAGTTGGTCCATTCCCGAACCGTTACTGTGAGGTGTTCATTCCCGAACTGTTACTGTGAGGTGTCCATTCCCGAACTGTTACCGTGAGGTGTCCATTCCCGAACCGTTACTGTGAGAACCGTTACTGTGAGTTGGTCCATCCCGAACCGTTACTGTGAGGTGTTCATTCCCGAACTGTTACTGTGAGATGTCCATTCCCGAACTGTTACTGTAAGGTGGTCCATTCCCGAACCGTTACTGTGAGTTGGTCCATTCCCGAACCGTTACTGTGAGGTGTTCATTCCCGAACTGTTACTGTGAGTTGGTCCATTCCCGAACCTTTACTGTGAGGTGTTCATTCTCGAACTATGCTTCCATTCTTGGAGTGTCATTCCCGGCTTGTTCATTCCTGAACTGTATTTCCATTATTGGAGTGCCATTCTCGGCGTGCTCATTCTCGAGCTGTCCATTCCCGGACTATATCTCCATTCTCGGAGTGCCATTCTTGGCGTGCTCATTCTCGAGCTGTCCATTCCCGGACTATATCTCCATTCTCGGAGTGCCATTCTCGGCGGAACTGATCTGATGTGATGCGGGCCTCGCCCCCAGAATGCCATACCCGGCAATGCTGATACTGAAGTGGGCCTTGGCCCCAGAATGCCATACCCGGCAATGCTGATAATGAAGTGGGCCTCGGCCCCAATTGCTACCGATATGGGCCTCTCTCCCAGACTGATACTGCTAACATGGGCCTCACCCATGTGATTCATTCCTGAAGACTGCGTACATTGTACTGTTACTGCTTCTGTTTGGCTTGTCTTTGCCACTTTTCTTTTTCTTCTTCAAAACCTGTGAATACAAAACAGAACAAACACGAAAGGATGCAAAATGTGTTACGTGTATGCATGTATGAATGTTCTTATCCCGTCGGGTTAGGTCTTCCGTCAATTCCCTTGATGACTGCTTAGTCTTCTTTTCCTCAGGCAGACCACTGCTTCAATCTGTCTATGTTGATCGGCTCAGTGAACTAATTCCCTCCAAAGTCTGATAGTTTCACTGCTCCATTTCCCAATTTCTGAATGTCTATCTTATCTTTTCAGTTTGCTTATTTCGACGGTTCCCCGTGTTCATCACTGGATTCCATAGTACCAAGGTTGAATACTTTTCTCAGACATACTCATATTGCAGAAGAGTTTCAGCCAAAATGAACGTCTTTATTATTGTTGAGGAAAATAGTTCGAAAAAAGTAACAAAATCAATGTCATTTTAAAAAACTGGATCAAATAGACTAGGAGGCACATCTCCATCATCCGCAGCACTGCCTTCTTCCTCGGCCTATGGTTCTTCACTGTCATCCATGTAAGAAGCTTGGTGGTTGAGGGTTTCTTTTCATGGGTTGGGTATTTTATGGGAATCTATGAGATCTTGAATTTCATGCCTGAGGCGGGTGCAGTTGTCGGTGTCATGGCCATGTAGCTGGTGGAAGTGACAATAAAGGTTCACATTTATGTGTGGTGGTGGGGGGTGCGGAAGTGACTTGCCTTCTAAGGGTTTCAAGATTCCTTGTCCCTGTAACTTTTCAAATACCTCCGACAAAGGTCTACCAAGGTTGGAGAATTGCCTGTTTCTGATGGCAGCGACTTCAGCCGCAGCGGGCTTGGCCTCAGAATGCCCCCCAAAAGTCCTCCTATTCTGGCCATAGATCTTTCTGTTCTCAGCTTCTTCTTCTTCTATATCCATGACAGTTTCCCTCAACTGTCGAAAATCAGAAATCATCGAAGTCATCCTCCTCAGCTTACTATAAATAGAGGGCTTAGTACCCTTGATGATCATTTTGATTTGGTCCTTCTCTGAGGGCCGAGTCTGCATTTTCAAAAGCTGGCTTCTCCAGCGATCTACATACTCCTTGAAGCTTTCTTCCGGCTTCTGCTTAGTGTTCTCCAAATCTCGGAGTGACAAGTCAATCTCTAAGTCTGTAACATACTGCTTCAGAAAAGCATGAGCTAGTTCCCTCCAATCTTCCTTAACCTTCTTCTCAAGGCTATGATACCAAACCACAGGTGCCCCCTCGAGTGACATCCCAAACATCTTTTAGGCTTGGCACTGTGATAGGCCCACTGAACTCATGACTGAGACATATTGCTGTAGGTGGACTCTCGGGTCTTCATTCCCATTAAACTTGGCCATGTCGGGTATTTTAAACTGAGCTGGCAGCTGTTCTCCGAAGGTCATTGCCTCATAATCTAACAACTCTTCATGTTTACCCCTCATTTTGCGGGTAACTGTTTCAACCTGATCCCGAAGCTTCTGAAATTCTGCTTGAGACCCAATCACTTTGCCTGTTGCATACTCTGCCATGTCATCATCAAAAGTGGGGATATCATCCCTCAACCCATTCGGCGGCTCCTCGCGCCTCACATTCTCAGAATTTCCCCCAGCACGGGGCACAACCATATTTGTCATGGCAGTGGTCAAGGCTTGCAACTGTTCAGTGACCTTGGCGAGACCGTTTTCCAACTGATCCATACGGGATACCCCAATATCTGATCCACTCATGTCTGTTCCCAGTATTTTGGTGAGTCTTCCATTTTCCCTAACCCAACGGGAATCTATTATGGCTTTAAGAACACAAGGGTTAGCATGATGTATGTATGCATGGGGTGTATGAGATGCATGTAACGTATATAACACATTGAATCAACTAAAATCTTCAAACAAATCAGCTCATTATCATTTTAGAAGCTTCTGGGCTAATTGTCATAGGAGTGAACCCGTCCCAGTTTAAATGGCCCAACGAGTTCACATCTCATGGTAAGGAGCCCAACTAAATCCAAATGGCAATGTTCTGAACACAAGCACAAAGTGGCTTATCAACAATTAGAAGCCTTTGGCCCAATTGTCATAAAATGCGTTCTTGTCCCAGTTTAAGTGGCCCAACAAGCCCATATCTCATGACAAATGGTCCAAATGGATCCAAACGATGATGTTTCCAAACACAAGCATAAAAGAAAGATTATGCAAACATAGAGTAATAATTTCTACAGAATGGCCCATCAACATTTCAGAAGCTTTGGCCCAATGGTCATAAGGTACGAACTCGCCCCAGTTTAAATGGCCCAGCAAGTCCGCATTTCTGACAATGGTCCAACTGCATCCAAATGAGGATGGTCCACGAGCTCAAACTCAAGGAAATAATTATTACTTTAACCATACAACCCCGGTCTATGAGTGGGTTCGCGATAGTGTAGACAAAGGCTCTCACCGGCGAAGGATGGCCCACAACTAGGTCTCCCCACTCAAGGGTTCGAGCGACCAAGTGAGCGCACCCTTTTTTATACACTAAGGTACGTGCCAATGAGCTATGGTGTGTGATGGACTGTCAAATGGATTTCCCGTTGTAGATTCCCCAGAGGGAAGGTGGAGCGAGGCTCACTTAAATACCCAAGCCTCTTAGGCTCTTATCGCTTGGTGTCAGGAATAAACAACGAGTCCTCCAAATTAGTCCATCACAAAAGGCTACGAGTAAATGGCTATCTAGGTGCCTTCACAGCTTTTCCTTCTAGAAAGGTAGTGAGTGAAGGAAGACACCAAACCATTACCTAGCCTTAAAATGCCTTTGATTAAACCCTCATTTTATCCACTATAGACACGGTCAATTAAAACATAAATCCAAACATTACAAGACAATATTTCGGGGCCGATTCTCTATCCCCAGTGGAGTCGCCAGACTGTGGGAACACACAGCTACCTGGGCGACGCGATGCTATTCCTAGGCTCGCGGCCTAGTCGGGAGTACGGAGTAGCCACGAGGGACTAAACCGGAGAGTAATGGATTCGCCACCCAGTGTGAACCGGGAAAATGAGATTTAAGGCCGCACTCACCCCTCGCAAGGGAAGACCTCAAACCGTTGGGTTCGGAATGATCCCTTACTTATGTCACTTGTAATAAAAGGATTTATGTAATAATTTAACCAGGCTTAAATAACATTTATTTCCAAAAATATTATGCTTCTAAATTCATATGCATACATCAACAAGTTCATCACAACATGCAACATCACATGGAAATCTCATGAACATATTTCAATCCTATGATATGGAAAACTAAGAACAACCTAATCATGCTTGAGTACTATCTCATGAACCTATTAACCAAATAACATGCTAACAGCCTAATCATGCTTGAATACAATCCCAAGAACACATATAATGGATAAATGCAGGAATACAAATAATACGGTTGGCTATATAACACAAGAAAGATCAACCAAGAGGCAATTATGCATGAATATGATAAGACAGACTCAGTTCAGTGTGTGCACGTTCGTGTAGCGTTCGTAAACGCGTTCGAACGGTAAACGGAAGGTTCGCGTTCGTATGGCGTTTGATAACGCGTTCGAACGGAAATGAGACAGAATGCTCGCGTTTATATAGCATTGGATAACGCGTTCGAACGGAAATGAAACAGAATGCTCGTGTTCGTATGGCGTTTGATAACGCGTTCGAACGGAAATGAAACAGAATGCTCGCGTTCGTATGGCGTTCGTGAACGCGTTCGAACGGAAATGAGACCTGATGCATGATAAGGCAAAAATGCATGCGCGTTCGAGTTGCGTTCGTAAACGCGTTCGAACGGGAACAGACCTGATGCATGAAATGGGACGTAATACATAAACCACAAGATAAAGGGGGCGCGACGAAGTACTGCCGTAAATGTGGCCTTTTGGGGGCTCTTGATCTCTCAAAGAGAGGACCTTTAGACCAACATACTAAGCCCATGCGCGTCATATCACATCATGCATACAAACATAAAGACAATCATATTCAACTAAGTATGTCCGATTGAACGTGTCTTGCATCCAACCGAACACACATCAACCGGCGCGGCAAAGCATCGTGGTAAAGGGATTTAACCCCTCCCCATAGGGGATCTTTCATTCCACTTACTAAGACCATGCACTCGATTATATCATACACAAATAAACGACATACAGAATTTAAATAACAAGAAATAGATAAACCAGAGCAACACAAAACAAGAGAATGTGCCGTTTACTCAAGTGATACGTGGAGTTGTATCCCAAGTACAGACCGCACTACCGTCCATTCGGATTCGGCTACGGAATTTACGTCTGGGTTTCCATCCTATATACCACAAGAGACGACACTCTTCCATTTCATTCAAGCCACAACATGCATCCATAAACGACTCTCATGCGAATAAAATTCAATAATAAAAGAAACGAATATGAACTAATGAAAAAGTGCCATCAGGTCTAACCTTTTAAGTCGTCTCTCAGACTCGCGTTTCACGAAGTTCGGAAGGGCTAAAGCTCCGCAACTCTTCTGGTTCACTGGTTCACTGCTCTCGTTCGTTGTCTTACTATTTTGGGTCATCGTCCTCCATCTTTTGCTGCTGTTTTGACTCTGATTCGCTGTCGCTGCTACTGTTTTGCTGATGTATTTTAGTTACTGTTTTTGGGATGTTTTGGCTACTGTTTTTGGTAATTTAGGGGACTGTTTTGGTGTGTGTTTAGGGCTGCTGTTTGGGACTGATTTCAGGGGTAGTTTCAGTGCTGTCAGGGGCTGATTTCAAGGGTTAGGGGGTGCTGTGTGTTGTTCTTGTTAAGTTGGTGAGGGAAGGGTTGTTGTGTGTGTTGTTTGTGTTTTGTATGTGAGCTAGGGGAAAGGGTTGGAGATTCTTTTCTTCTCTTTTCTGTAATGGGCGTGAACTCTAGAGAGTGGAGAGAGGAGGCTTTTTGTGTGAATGAGCTAGCTAGCCTTGAGAAGGTTGGTGAAGGGTTCTTTTTATAGGCAAGGGTTAGGCTTGACAAGGAAAGGGATTTGTGTATTTAAAAAGGGATATGATTTGGTGTTGGACAAGGAAAGCAAGTGATTTGATTGGCTTGGATTAGGCATGTTGAATATTTGATTGGCTTGGATTAGGCATTTAGTTTGTTGATTGATTTTAATTAGGCATGCAATTTCTTTAATTTGTGTAAGTATTTTATTTAATTTGGTATGTGATTTTTAGATTTGTTTTAATTTCACCATGTGTTAAATATGTGTTTTAGGTGGGCTTGGGCGTGTGGGCCAAGGTTTGGGCGAATTGGGCTTAATGTGAGGCTAGCAGCAAAACCAGAATTACCGACACCGTTCGAACGTTTACTCGTGTTGGTTTCTATTAAGGTCCCGGATCGATTATAAGCATGAAAAACATTGCGAATACATATCGACGAAGTTGCGGAATACTCACATCGATCGGTTGAGAGACGCGGCAAGCAACAAAACTTGAAAAACCTCACTGCATTGGGCGTGAACTGCAGTGAATTTGCTCACTATTTTGGGCGTGAAAATGGTCCTTCCGCAAGCTCCAAGCTTCGTCGAACGGATCCCGCCTCATGGGTGGACTTCCCTAACACCTTCGCAACTCTCGTAAGTGTGCTAGCACTTGAGTTTTTGCCACAAAAACTCACTCATTGCTCCCCTATTGCTCACGGCAGTGAGCTGAATTGGAAGAAGAAAGAGAGCCCTCTTGGGCGTGAGAAAGAGAGAAGAAATGGTGGAGAGAAAATGTGTAATTAGTTAGTAAAAGATTTTCTAAAAACCTTTATATATTTTCCAAGAAAATATATTAAACAATTACCAAATAATATATAAAATAATTAAAGGTAAATGTCTCACCAACTTACACTATTTCACCTAAAACCATCAACTATTCATTTCACTTTATCAAAGTGACATGTAGTCATTCAATCAATCACATCACTCAAAGTAACATTTGATTTGACGCTTGAATGTGACGAATGATTTGACGCTTGATGTGACTTGCGTCGCCGCACTCGAATTCGAAATACGAATGCGCTCGCAATCACACTCGGGCTCGATTTCGCTAATTCCTAATTAGCGAATTTTCCGTTGCGTCGTAATTAAATGATTACGCCTAGCGAATTCACTATTCACATCGCTAACGAATTAATTCTAAATTAATTCGTTCGCCCGAATTAAAATCCAATTTTAATTCCGCATCGAAATCTAATTTCGTTTAATATATCGAATATATTAATTTACCGATTAATTCCAAATTAATCATTCTCTCTCTTTAGACGATGTTTTATCCTAGATAAAATATCTCCGTAATTAATCCTAGATTAATTTTCTCTCTCTTCTATATAATCCCAGATTATTATTAATGAGTGCGAGTTATGCGTCATCGGTGTATTATCGGGAAGCGACCCATGAGATCCCCGGATAATTCGGCAGTAAATATGGTCGTCGGAGTATCCGAATCACGTACGTACCAAATACTACGTTCTACCGATTTACAAGACAAGATCGGCTTCTAGCAAAGCACGAAGTCTATCCAATTCTCCGGTCATATTCATCTAATGAATATTTAAGATCTATATCAGGCGTAGTATACCAAGTATCGT